>CATIWR010070496.1:0-82245 GCA_949677035.1 Omphalea diandra
AAGCTTCTACTTTCTTTTCTCCTTCTAATTAACTCCTTGGTCTTTTTTTAGAGCATTGCTAGCTCTTCTTCTTCATTGTCACTTTCTTCATCACTAGAGGTAGTTTCCACCTCCTTCTCCTTTATGAGGATTTGAGTGCCAAGGTTCTCTTCTCAAGTTTTTCAGATTTTTCTCCTTGACTTCTCATTTTCTTCATCTCCTCATCTTTCTTTAAGGCTAACTCATGAGTTAAGAGTTTGCCTATCAAGACATCTGTTTGCACCTTTCTTATTTCTGGATTGAATTCTTGAATACTGCACACTCTAGCACCAAACTTTTCAAGAGGTAAAGATTTCAAAATTTTGGAGTTTACCTCATGATTTGTGAGAATCCTACCAAACTTCTTCATGTTGGTGACGATTGCTAGGAGTCTGTTGGACATGTCGATGATGCTCTCATTCTCCTTCATCATGAACAAGTCTCACTCTGTCACATACATTTCTAGCCAGCTGGATTTCACCAATGTGGTGCCTTTGTGATAGTTCACCAATGCTTTTCATATCCCATGGGCTATTTGGCAATGATGTACTCTTCCAATCTCTTCTCTTGAAAGAGAGCTTAGAAGAATTGTCATGGCTCTCTTGTTCTTGCCATTTGATCTTTTATGTGCTTTAACCCACTATTCTCTTGGAATGAGTTCTTCACTTCCATCCATTACCTCGGTGGGTGGCTTCCATTCTTTGACTACAATATCCCAGAGATCCACCACATCTGTGTCAAGGTAAATTTCTATCCTATACTTTCAGTGAGTATAGTCAGCTCCATCAAAACAGGGTTTGAGATGTGTGTGGATTCCTTCTTGTGCCATGATCTTTATTCACCCGATAATGGTTTGATTGTGAAACCTTGCTCTTATACCACTTGTAGGCCCTTAGCACTAAAAAGGGAGGTTGAATTGGTGTATAAAAATTAAAAATAGAGAGGAAAAAGAGAAATGATAGACACACAATTTATGGTGGTTTAGGTATAATTGACCCTACGTCCACTCGCCAATTCTCAGCAATTGGGTATTCCACTATCTATCAATGGTGTTTTCAAGCTCACACCAAACTTTTACACTTGTGTTTTCAAAGGCTCACACAATAACCTTTACACTTGTGTTTTAGAGGCTCACACAACAACCTTTACACTTATGTTTTTCAGGCTCACACAACAACCTTTCTAGAGTGTTTTAATAGGCTAACACTACAACCTTTACAAATGGTATTTATACTTACACTAAACAATCAATTAAAGAAGAGAAAAGAAGTAGCAAAATTGCAAGAGTTTGGTTATAAAGTTATGAAATCTCTTGCATTTACATCTGTTTGGTGAGATATTTATACCTTTTACCCATCAAAAAGATGTTGCAATAAAATTGGTACAAAATCTTCAAAGTGTGCTTGATAGATTTTGCATTAAATGCTTGACAGGCTTCATTCGCGGTTGCTACTACTCTTTTACGGTAGGAAATTTCGAATTTCCATACGGAAGCCAAAAATAGCGACGAAAAATCCCATTTGTGTCTAACGGCTAGTCCACATGGTGACTTCTCATTGGTTCACTAGGAAAATATAGTTGTTGTCTTTCAACTGCTAAACAAAAGTAGTGGTTGCGAATTATTTTGTGCAAGACGCGAATTCATCTACCAGAACTTGCATTCTCTATTTCACGAATCGCGATCGCTATCAACAAATTGGCGTCGCAATTTTGGTCTTCCAATGGTCACCTGCGACACTTGTCATGCTTTGGTTATGGACTTGCTACTATCTTGAGTTACTTCAAAATTCGCGGTCACGACTGAGGTGTGACACACACCGCAAATTCGTCTGGCATTTTTGGACTCCTTTTTTTAAATGAATCGCGACTGAGAATGGCTCTATGATTTCACCTGCCTGATTTTTAGCATGTTTTAACATGAGTCGCGGTCGCGAATCCTGGATTGCGGTCGCGATTTACATGTTACTTTGGAGTTTAACAATTGCTTTCATCTCTTCTTGAGAGATTTATTTATTTCTGCAAAATCAACACTTATTTGAAATATTAGTGATGATCAATCTCCTTTGTCAAGATCAAAAGAGGTTCTAAACTTAGGATTAACCATCCTAGTCCAACAGCTTGATTTATGGACAAAGAAAGTACTTGAGTTCTCCCATCATGTTTATCTCAAATTTCCTTGTCATAAACTTGGAAAATTCCTCACAAAGAGATTCATTAGTAACATTGAATATAATATCATCAACATATATTTGTATAATGAGTGTTTTTTTATTGTGTTTTTTGACAAATAAAGTAGTATCAATCTTCCTTTTTCAAACTCATTTTGTAAAAGAAATGAGCTAAGCCTTTCATACTAAGCTCTTAGAGCTTGTTTCAAACCATATAAGACTTCAGCTAATTTATAAACTTGATTTGGAAAAATGTGAGATTCAAAACTAGGAGGTTGTTGAACATAAACTTCCTCCTTAATGAGACCATTTAAAAATGCACTTTTGACATCCATTTGAAAAAGTTTAAAGTTTATTTGACTTGCATAAGCTAAGAGAATCCTAATGGCATCTAATCTTGCTATGAGGGCATAGGTTTCATCATAATTAATGCCTTCCTCTTAGTCGTAACCCTTTGCAACTAATCTAGCTTTGTTTCTAGTAATGAAACCTTGCTCATTTAAATTATTCCTAAACCCACTTGCATCCTATAATAGGGTGTTAGACGTGGGAACAAGTTTTCATACTTTATTTCTATCAAATTGGTTGAGTTTCTTTAGCAGGGCAATCATTAAACTCTAATCATCAAGAGCTTCATCAATTGATTTTGGCTCAAATTGAGAAATAAATACAAGATTATTGTCTAATTCATGTAGTTAAGATCTAGTACTTACTCTCTTAGATGTCTCACCAATGATTAGATCTTTTGGGTGATGTTTGAAGAATCTCCAATCCATGGGAAGATTTTGAGCTAGAGTTTCTGCTGTTGTGGTTGAGATTCCTTTTCTTCTTTTGATGACTTATTGTCATTAAGGTCTATTACCATTTCTCTTGAAGTTGACTGTAACTCTAATTTCTCAAAGTCATCTGCAAGACTATCAATAAGAGAACCTTTCCCAAAGTCAAGTTTATTATATTCATCAAACACAATATTCATTGACTCCTTAACAACCATAGTACTTTTATTAAAAACTCTATAGGCCTTACTAGAGGTGGAATAACCTAGAAAAATACCTTTATGTCTTACAATCAAATTTTCCAAAGTTGTCCATGGTATTTAAGATATAACATTTACATCCGAAAACTCTTAGGTATGAAATCTTAGGTTTTCTACCATTTCAAAGCTCATAAAAGGATTTGTTAAGAATGAGTCTTTTGAAAACACGATTAGCAATATAATAAGAAGTATTGATGGCTTCGACCCAAAAGTAATTAGGCAAATAATACTCATTGAGCATGGTTCTAGCCATCTTTATTAATATTTTATTTTTTCTCTCTATAATACCATTTTACTATGGCGTTCTAGGAGTTGAAAAGGTATGAGAAATCTCATTCTCTAGGCAATAAGTTTTAAAAGATTCATTTTGAAATTAATTTTCATGGTCACTTCTTATAAAAGAAATGAAGTAACCTTTTTCATTTTAAACTCTTTTTGCAAAACTTTTAAAAGCATCAAAAGTGTCATTCTTATGAGCTAAAAAGGACACCTAAGTAAATCTAGAGTAACCATCAAGTAGGACAAATGCATAATACTTTTCACCTAAACTAGCACTCCTAGTAGATCCAACCAAGTCCATATGGATAAGTTGAAGAGGTTTAGATGTATTTACAACATTTTTTGCTTTAAATGAATATTGATGTTGCTTTCCTTTTGGCATGGTCTATATGTATTATCTTTTGAGAATTTTAGCTTGGAAAGTCCTTCCACTAACTCTTCTTTAGATAGGCATTATATGAGCTCCATGTTAGCATGACCAAGTCTTCTATGCCAAAGCCAAGCCTCATTGTCGTTGCTAAGGGACACAAGACATTTAAAAGATTGGTTAGCCAAATTGTCGAAGTCAATTTAGTAGGTATTGCCCCTTCTTTCACCCTTATAAATTACCTTTTTATCCACCAAGGTGGTAACATAACACTTTCTAGGTTCAAAGGTGATTTTGTTATCTTTATCATAAAATTGACATACACTAAGCAAATTGTGTTGTAAATCATCTACTAAAACAATGTTATTAATAAATGAATAACCATTCTTATCAATTATTCTAATGTCAATTAGCTTACCCTTGCCATTGTTCCCAAAAGTGACATTGTCACCTTCCTTTTATGGCTATGGAAAGCTTATTGTTGCCCATCATATGCTTTAAGCACCCACTATCCATATGCCAATCATTGTCTTCGTTAGTGGCTACCATACAATCTTACATAACACGAACAAATCACTTTGTTTAAGTATCCAAGCATACTTGAGTCATTGGGGTTAGTCCTTGAAGTGTCCTCTAATTTAAAGTGAGCCTTCCTAATATAACAAAAAAAAAAAAGTTTATATGACCAAGCTTCATGCAATAATGACATTAGAGTTTAGTCTTGTAAGTCTTTCTCCTATGCATAACTTTAGTATGAGTATGGGGCCTTCTCATACTATGATAACGTGAGTGTGAGCAGGTGCTTAAGAGTATAAGAGAGTTTTGTGTGTGTCTGTTGGGGTGAGTATGTTTCTTAGTGTAGATGAATGTATGATTAACCTTTTTAGGCTTAGGCTTTGAGCCTTTATTTACCTTTCCCTTGCCCTTGGTCATTTGTGGCTTAGTACTATGAACACTCTTCTTTCCAACTACCTCAATACTAGATGTTTAAGGTGTTGAAGCTCTAATGAAAGTAGTGAGAGGGGGCATAGATGATAATGAGGCCAATACCATGTCTTACCAAGGGAGATCTTTGAGATACAATTAATATATCTAAAACTTCCTTCCCTTTGTGAAACTTATATATGGAATTTTTAAGGTCAATTACCTCTCCTTTTAAGGTATCATTTTCCTTTCTCAAGGAGTTTAGAGTAAAAGAAAACCTAATAAGACTTTCAACAGATTTTTTGGGTTCTTCATTTGAAGTCCTCATTACAAGCTCATTTAATGAGTTAAACTCATTTTCCAGTTTTGAGCATTTCTTTTTATAAGTTTTCATTTGTGACTTATATTTGTCACATCTCAACGTAAGAGCTTCTAAGAGCTCATCATCTACATCATCAAATGCATCATAATTTTCACTAGAATAAGGTGAGGAACTTACCTTATTAAAAGAGTAATCTTGTGCAATGAAACATATATTTGCCACTTCCTCATCTCTAAGTATTTTAATGTTTACCTCATGATTGGTGAATATTCTTTCAAATTTCTTCATGTTTGTGATGATGGATAGAGGTATATCCATCATATTGGCAATGCTTCTGTTATCTTTCATCATAAATAGCTCCCACTATCACATACATCTCTAATCTATTGGATTTCACCAAAGTTGTGCCTTCATGGTAATTCTTTAAAGCTTTCCAAATTCCATGAGTTGTGAGGTAGTGTTATACTCTTCCTACTTTTTTCGTTGACAAAAAGCTAAGAAGAATTATCATTGCCCTTTTGTTTCTTCCATTTGATCTTCTATGAGCTTCTACCCATTCTTCCCTTAGGATTAGCTATTCACTTCTACCAACCACCTTAGTAGGAGCCTTTCATTTTTTTGCCACAATATCCCTAGGATCCACCATATCGCTATCCAAATTATCTTCATCTTATACTTCCAATGCATATAGTCGAATCCACCAAATTATGGCTTGAGATGGGTGTGGATTCCTTCTTGTGCCATATATCTTTGCTCATCAATTAAGAGTTTCAATGACACCTTGATTTGATACCACTTGTTGGCCCTTGAGCACCAAGAAGGGGGAGTTGAATTGTTGGGAATTTAAAAAATTTGAAGGAAAGAGAATGAATTTCCTGATTGGATGAGTAAGAGAAAAGATGAACACATAATGTTTTATAGTAGTTCGAGTGTTAATGAACCCTACGTCTACTCTCTAATTATTCACAATTGGGTGTTTTACTATCATTAAATGATGTTTTCAAGTTCACACCAAACTTGTGGACTTTGTGTTTTATGGCTCACATATAACTTTATAAGTTGTGTTTTAGGGCTCACACAAAAACCTCTCAAGTGTTTTCCCAAAGGCTTACACTTAACCTATACAAGTGTTTTAGAACTAGGCTAACTCTCAAACCCAATAACAATGGTGTTTAATGCTTACACTCAACAATATCAACTCACATGCAAAGAATTTAAGGTTGAAAACCAAAATTGTAAGAGTTTGTTTATATTCAATACTATTCTCCTGCATTCATGTTTGTTTGGTGGAGTATTTATAGGCAATAACCACCAAAGAGATGTTACAAAGAAACTATATCTAAATAGGCAGATTTTGCATTAAATGCCCGTCAGACTGATTTTGTGATCGTGACTGGCATGTCGCGGTCTAAAATTTCCATTTTGCGCTAAAAAAGTTAAGATCGTGGTTTTATATCTAACAGCTAGTCCACATGACATGTTATTATTGGTCTTCCAAGAAAAATAGCCATTGTGTTCTTCTAACCAATCAAAAGTAGTAGTTGTTATTTAAGTTTTTCTTGGATGTGACTTACATCATGAATCCTTCTGTTTGATAAAGAGAAATTATTTCAACAGGTCGCAGTCTCAAAAGCGATTTTGCCTTTGCGAATTTTGATATGTCAACGGTTATCTTGGACACCTAGCAAGCTCTGATTGTAGACTTAGTTCCCTCGAATCAACTATAAAAGTTGCAGTTACAGTTGCAATTACCAACACGATGATCACTGCAAATTTGACTATTTGAAATTCATGTCTTTCTTGACATGGTTGCGATTGTGATTTGTTCTATGAATTCGTCTGGTTCAAGCTTTCTTTTGCAATGTCGCGATCACAAATTTATAGGTTTTAACCGCGAATTAAAATGCTTTTCACAATGCTTCAGATTTAGACTCTCATCCAACTTCTAATGCAAACTTATATTAAAAATTATAAAATCAATACTTAAAAATGATGTTAGAATTTGTCAATCTACATTGTTACAATCAAAAGAGACTTTGACCTAGGTTTGACCAACCTAGTCCAACATTTATCAAGTTTGAAGATATAAAAAACTAAAGAGAGAAGGTGATGTTAGAAAGTCTTGATAGGCTTGCTAGAAGGTGTAAAAGCATTTAAAGGTAGGTTAGGTAAGCATCAAAGGCTGAAGAAGCAAAGCAAAAAGTCCTAGGTCATAAAGCCTCAACATATTAAGGTGGAAACCTATGTTAGGATAGATGCATCTTTAACACCTTATCATTGTCCTTATTCTATCCTGAAGGAAAGTAGCCACTTGTTGTCTTTAGAACTAAGGCTTGAAATTCTTTCAAATTATAAAATTTAACCATGATCTTTAAAATTTTCACTTATTTTGTCAAAAGACAAGCTCTGTCTTAACTGCTTAATTTTCTTCTCAACTTTTTCTATTTGTTCTAGGGCAACCTGCCTTTAAATAACTGCTAAGTTCTTATTAAAGTTCACCTTTTTTTTTTTTCTTAGAGCATGACTTTCTCATTAGAAAGACCTTTTTATTTCTCATTTTTAGCTATTTTGAGTTTTGAAGTTAAGTCCTTGAAGAAAGCTTGTTCCTCATCCTACTCATTATTTAATTTCTTATTTGTTTTATTAGCACATTATTTTTGTTAGAATAGGCTTTCTTAGTTATCTTTAGAGCATTAAGTAGTCTAAGATAATCTACCTTTATCATCTCAATCTCATGAGCTTACTTTTGATCTTCTCATTATCCTTCTCACAAGAAGTTTTTTAGTCTTAAGTTATTATTTGAATTTATAAATCTCCATCTTATTTTTTCAAGCATGGTGATTTGGCTATGGTTGGCCATCAACATCCTAGTACATTTGAAAGTGAATAAAGATGATCAATGAAGGAAAATGTATTAAAGAGATGTTACGACGAAACACAAGTCATATAAGATCATATGAAAAGATAAAAAAAATTAAAGGGCTTAAGTTGAAAAGAAAAGAAATCACTTGAATGTCATTTTATAGCATGTCTAATATCAAGAGGTTAGTATCCCACTATATTTACTTCTTGGGCTTCCTTAGGAATTTAAAGCTATTAGCTATTTTATCAATAGGCTTAGGATTCTTAGGGGAAGGAGAATCTGAGTCATGATTTCCTTAAAAGATATTGTGGATGCTCCCAACTAGAAAGGGGGCTTTGAAGACATCAAAAAGAGGCTAATTATCACCTCTTTCACCTGCCTTTTCACTAACATCCTTATTTCACTCCACTATCATCTAACCATTTTGCTAAAGGTTTGAACAACTTGCCCCTTATTGTTTTGCATGATGATAGAAATAATCATAGACAAGTTGAGTGTACCGACCTTGTTAGGATCTATGAACATATCAAGATGATTCAACCTATTAATAAAGCCTTTCAATAGCTAATTGATGCTCCCTTTGAGTTTAATTTTCTTTTTTTTTTTAGGGCTTTTTCCTCACCTTAATAGGAGCAACTCTCTTATAAGAAGTTTTAGGCAAAACATATAAAAGTGGATCAACCATTGATATATCTCTAACGTTCATTATTTGCACCATACTTAGGTCAAAAAATAGGGCTAATAATAGTAGGTAGATTAAGAAATAAGCCTTATATATAATGGGGGTAACCATCTCTTTTGTTTTATAACACAACCTAAATTTTTTTATTATAATGATGTTAACACCAAGAGGCATTCCAATTTGGAGTTGTGAAGGAGATGGTGAGAAATCTCCTACTTGATACTATTGACCATTGTTTAAGCCATTACATCATCCAACAAGAAGTCTAGGACAAAGTTAATTTTGTTAGGTTTTATAGAACAAACATAATGAAAAAAATAAAAACTTTCAACATACAAAATCCATCAAGGATCCATGCAATTTGATTAAAGCAATAAGAAGGATGTGAAAAGTCTGCTAATTGAAATAAGAATCGCATACTTGTTGGAAGGTAGAGAGGGGAGTTTACACCTGTAACACCTTACCTTAAGTTTGGAGTTGAATCTAGACATTACCAAAGGATGAACGTTCGCACAAATAGGTTATCTCTAAATCAAACGGTGTGCTAGTATTAGGGTTTTAATGTGACTCTATCTTTTGTATTTTTTTTTAAGGTAATATGAATAAACACACACTATTCAAAAAACCCTTAAAACATTAATATATCTTAACTGTTAAGATATTTATGTTAACTATATATTAAGAGATACAAATAAGATAATATCTTATTTTTTAATATTTAAAATAAAATAGATGTCTAAATATTTAAGATAATATCTCTAATTATCTTAATTATATCTAAAAAGAGCAATAAAATCAATTTCATTTTTGGGTTTCTTTTAAGTGTGCGACTTTGTAGGTTTACATAATATTGGCAATGACCTAAAAAACTATTTTCGGTCCATAAGTCATAAGTGACTTCTACCAAAATATTATGACTACTTAAATTATATGAAGGTCATTAATTTGACCTATCTTACAAATAACATTATAATCCTTTTATCACATTATATTTCAATTGAATATAAGGCATAGATCATGTCATCCTTATATAATTCAATTATTTTTTGATCTTCAAGTAGATTGATGTAAAATGACATTAATAACATTTATCAATTCATTTTTACATGACGATACAATCTTTTCAATCTAACTTATTAAGGGACCCAAAGATATATGTCTCATTAATACATGAAGGACAAATTCCTTCTCAATCACTTATTCCTCAATATGATTTGCTCCATGTGTAATATCAGTCTATGATTATCCTCCTAAAGATGATGTTGGAATTTATTAAAATATGAAGTTCATCATATTAGAATCCGTGGTGATTTTCAGATTACAGGATTAAGTTAATACTATTGCATGAGGATTACTCATACCAGTTTATCCATATAGTGTTCTCATAACGATTTTGTTTAATACAATGTTCTTAAACATGTATCTATCCATGATTAGTAAACATAGTCATCAACCAAACATATATCTATCCATGATTAATAAAACATAGTCATCAACCAAAACATATACTAGTCTTCATTCATTATTATTTCAATAATAATGATCGACTAGGATAATTTGGAATATAACTCTCCACACTTAAAGGTTTTATAATCAAGTCACACATTTAATGACCTTAAGTAGAATTAACTATTCATGGAATTTATCATTTTGCTATAAATACAATATAATAAAGATATTTAATAAAAATGCAACCATGACATTAATAAAAATATCTATTGCAAAAATTGGCCTAAGGCATATAAGTAACAAACTTTAGGATTCATAATTACAAGATAAAATATTCCTGATGTCAATATAGGACTAAACTCTATAAGTTTAACGCATTTAAATGCCTTTGAGAAAATAACGTCCTTTTAGCATACACCAACGTCCTTGAGTTTGGAAGCTATTAGTAACTTAAAAGTATTGAATTGCCTTTTCGTAACAGTTAGTATTTCATACTTCACTACTTAAAAGTTCTTAATTGTACCCTTTTTTTTCTTCTTGCAGAGGTACTTGTAACCTAGTATTAAAGTACTGGGTCATTTATTCCTTTAGGATAGTAACTATGACCTAAGATTTTTGTCACCTAAGGACTTTATAGGAGTTTATAACCTGGGCAAGTGGTGAAGCTCTAATTATCCCCTAGGTTCATGAAATTAAAAAAGTAGTTAAAAAGGTTCACAACAGGGTTCATTAAGTAGCACACATACAACAACTCAAAATAACACATGCTCAGGATTGAGTTTATAAGAAACATTATGGGATTGACATGGAAGTGATTCAAAATATTGATGAAAAATTAGGAAGAATGAGGGGTTAAGCCAATTTGAATTGAGAGACAAAAGCAATGTAGTTTTTATCATTTATTTAACTTTTAATCAATCCTTTTGGCCTACCTATACTCTTATTAACCAATGATACTTTCTTAAATGGGACCAAGATTCTCATAAGGTAGTGTCTATGACATTATAATTAAACAAAGTGAAGAAAGTGAGAACCTTATTGGTACTTTGACATTTGATTAGAGTCTAATCATGTTTGATGTCTTCTAAATCATTAGTGGTGGTTTTTACATTTTCTTGCCCATGATTTAGAAAAGAGAGGAATAAATAATAATAATAAAGTGCATATCTAAAACACACAGGGAGAAGCTTTCGAAGATAATGGAAATAAGAAAAACTTGATTTTGGAAGCAAAGGAATAAGCAAATGTGTTAAATGAATACCAAATCCAGCTTCATATCCCAATGACAATTATTAAAAGAGTGAATTTCTAAGGAACTTGCCTTATTTTAAATTTCATACAACATAAAATGACTTATCTATCAAATAATATGTGGTTAGAACTCATGATCAATGGCATTAACTGTATGTAAGAGAAACTTTTTTCTTCTTATGTAAAGCATAATATCATGATGATTACCATTTTAGAGAAAAGAAGAGGAAAAATATGTGCAAACAATTTTCAAATTTAGAAAGAAATGTCAACTCCAATTCTTATGCTTATCATAAAGGAGTTGAAGTTAGGGAAATCTAATGTGTGTTGGAATATGATAAATAATTAAAAAGTGACATTTATCATCAAAGACACTTATATGACATGCTAGAGCTCACCTTGGCCCTAATGGAAAAGGAGGATTACCTTACCAATAAGTAATGATGGAATGGTTGGCTAAGTAAGAGAGAAAGAGATCTTAATTGAAGCACGCATATATGGCACTTAGTAAAAGGACACCCTTAAATTAAAGAGACTAATAACTAGGGCACATCTAAAGAAGTTTAAATAAGCATTGGGAGCTTTGTGCAAGAGAAAAAAAAAAGCTTAGGATGGAGATTCAAGGTAAGCAAGCACATGGAGAAATTAGTGGTTATTCTTCTTTAGGAACAATCATCAATTATGCACTTTAATTGCATGTGTGGAACTTCAAGAAGTAAATTATAATTCAAACTCTTTAATTAGAATAATTATCATACACATGATCTAAAAGATTATAAAAGGTTCAAAGAAGATTTTATAAAGTTTTAAAATGATTCCAAGGAAGCTTCCATCACCTAGAGTGGCATGCAAGACAACCTAATAGGAGGACACATATGGGGCAGCCAAAGAAGATAAGAAGATCAAGTCAAAGACAAAGTCTAAGATCTTTAAAGATTTGTTTAATTGGCATTGTCTTTTCTTCCTCTTTTACTATTAGTCGAATTGTATAACCTCTTTAGATTAGGATTTTAATTATTTATTGATTAGGAGAATTAGCTAATATTTTATTATCATTAAACTACTCCCTTGGTCAAATTCTATAATTGCATTTATTAGGATTATTCTCTTTTCTTCTAAATGGGATACTTAGTGTTTAAATTATGGTTAATTTATGTAATGGCTATTTAAAGCCTCAAAACCATCCGCCTTGAATAATAAACTATTGATTTTGGTTTTATAAGATATTATTCTCTTTTTTTATTCTTAAAAGAACTTGAAGAGGTTATTAAGTAAACGATCAATAACTTTGCAAACTTGGTTTAATTCTAAGCTTTAAATTGAGACAATTACTCTTAGGTTTGGAACTTAAAAAACCTTTAATATTTATAACTTAGGTTCATATAAATAAGTTTTCTAGAGGTCTAGTTAAGAGTCAAAGCTTCTTTGGTTGATTCTTGATAGATCATAGGGCAAAGGTATTAATATTTACAAGGGTTTGCGACAAGTTACCCACATTTATAACATTAACTCATTTATAATGTGACCTCATTGAATAAGGTCACTTTTATAAGTCAAACAAGTTGAGATAAAGGAGGTTTCTTTTCAACAAGTTCATTTAATTACCAACTGACATAAGATGTGATAGCTTGTAGTCACACTGACACAATCACTTGACACAAACACACCTTTGCTAAAGGTTGTCCCCCTCCCCTATATTAAGGATTAATACCCAACCACCATGAACACAACCTTTGAGGGCTAAGCATAATCCTAAAATCCAAAAGACCTATAAGGCCTATAAGAATTTAGGCTCAAAAGACACTTCAAATGGACTAAGAATAAGTCCAAATGATTTAAGTATAAAAAACCACAAAAGACCAATAAAAATAGTGTTTTCACCATTTTCTCTTCTCTTTCTTTCAATGTAAACTTTTTGGGGCCTAGGCACCTTGCCTAAGCCATCTACTCTTTGGCCTAAACTAATTTGAGTGTTAGAGTGTCCTATTAGCAACTAGGCTAGTACTCCACCTCATATTTTCTTTTTGATTTCAAGTCTTACAACATTTTCTTATGTTACTTGGTAGACACATAATCTCTTATCAAAATCACACTCATTAATAATAATAACAATATAATTTTTTCTTACAATCAATGATGTTATATTAAAGAGAGCTTCGATCTCAATAAAAAGCTAATTTGTCCTTTTAAAATTTTGGATTGCTTAAATCTAAATTAATTTGCTATTTACACTTTTTTTTTAAAAAAGACCACTTGAATCTTAATTAATTTTTTCTCATAATTTAACTACTGATTTTGACTAAATAGTTTAATAGAACCTATAATATATAATCATGAAAATCATCCTAGAATTCTCGAATAATATATAAAATATATTAAAAATCATGCATTATCATAATAAAATTACTAACTTTATGCTATAAAATAATCATATACTATAAAAAAAACCTAATAGTTAAAACAATATACTTCATAAGTCTAAAATATAAAAACAAATGAAAATATAATTGAACAACACATAAATAAATAAAGATTTAGCAGTAGTAGTCACCACCATCCTTGAACAACTCTAGTGTATCTATCCTTAAGTAACCTAAAACTCTTATTAAAAACTTTTAGCCTTCTCTTTAATAGTATAAACCTCATAGCTAGTGAGCTATTTAATCTTATGTAACTTAAGATTGTAAAGCTTTATATTTTTGAAATCGACCCATTTATGGACTTGCCTTTCTTTAATTTGACATCATTATCCCTATTTGAGTTTGTGTTAGGTACACTAAGGATGCATGGGAGGCATTGTAGGTTTTGAGATCTTGCATGTTACTAACACCATATGATGTTGATGCAAAAGTGTCATATTATTGGGCCATAACCATGGTAGTTCTATATTGCATCCTTTTTTCATCATATAAGTTGTATATGATATCTTCCATTGAAAGATTTCTTCTTTTCTCAAGTGTCTTTAAGATAGAAATACATACTTAAATACTCAAAGGAATAATATATCTATCATCAAAATACTCAGAGTAACAATATACGTTTAAATCACAAAAACTTGAAAATACCGTAAGATGAGCATTAAAGGGCTACAAATTCAAATAAATCAAAATTATTCAAATACATAACCATAACTATTAAAAGAGGATGAAACAAACTATTGAAAATTGAGTACCATTATCATAGCCATGGTAAGGATATGTTACACACTGTTATTGGTAATTTTAAAGGATATACACATCTAGAGTTGTATCTTTTCGAGGTGGTTCTATATTTGTCATTTCTAGACCTAGATGACAAATCATTTGGTTAGAATAAAGCTCTAAAAACATTACTCATTTTTATCACAATCTTTCTTTTCATTAGTTGGATGTGATTGTGTAAGGCTTCCAAAAACTTAGATCAGGCCACTTCCTTCAATTACAGAGTTGCCTTAGCCAAACATCTATAGAACCAAAAGATGAGTTATACAAAAAAAAAAAAAAAACTAAATTTATAACTATAGCCAATGAATTGAAGGTAAATCTCCATCCATATTTTATTTGAATGTAGATTACCAAAGTGAAGGCCACTATCACCTCCTTCATCTTAAAGAACAACAATTGAAAGGAGCCATTTTGGCTTTGATGAATGACTGAATGGTAAGTGATTCCAGTAATGGCCATTAGATGAAGCTGTGATGATCATAATTAGAAAAATGAGATAGTAGGAGGTAAGATAAGATCAAAAATTTAAAATGAGATGCCTTTTTGCCTGAATAAGTGATTAGCAAGATGAATGATTATAATTAAAGGGATACAATAAATACACTAGAAGAAAAAAATTTTATATTCCTTTAACATCTCGCTTGTTGTACATTCACAATATCATCTAGTCAAAATAGAGTATTAAATTAATTAGATAATATAAATAATTAAATTAGATGAAAAAAATAATTTATATTTAAGTAATATCAATAATTAAATATGGCAAAAAAAAGATAATTTAGATTTAAGTTTTTTAAAAAAGTTGAAAACGCAAATTCTTCCCTTCATTTAATATAAATAGTTACATCAAATATCCCCTTTTTTAAAAAAAACTTATTACCTATCATTTCTTAATATTGAAATAAACAAATAAATAAACACAATGCAAATAAATATAATTTCTAATTTTATTTTATTTTTTAATTTAATTTTCAAATTGGCATAATCGCATATAATTCGTCAAGCCATAATAATACAAGCATTCACTAGCAACACAATAGATATATAGATAGTTACATATACATCGTGTATGTGTTTATCATGATAATAATAATAATAATAATAATAATAATAATAGTCATGACTCCTCCTCCCCCTCCGCCTTCCCCTCACCCTCGTCCTTTATGAGCCGTTTTCTCTCAGCGAGGAAGCTCCTTCATGTATCCTTAATTCGTTGCTTCTTCTTCAAGTTATCCCTCTCTGTTCTCCGCCTCTTTAAATCCCTAACTCCCTCTTTTGTTTTCAATTCCCTGCATTTCCTCTTTCCGTCCCTGCTTCTCCTCATGGAGGACCACTACACCAACAACTTCGTCGACCTGGAATTCGACCACCGCCGCTCCTCCCCTCCTCCCTCCTCCTCTTCAATTCACTTCCTCCGCTACTCTCCTCTCTTCTTGGATGACGACGACAATGACCTCGATAAGCTCTTCCTCGTCCCGTACAGGTTTCCTTTTAAAAAAATATAAAATAAAATAAATTTCTTTTTAGATAAATTAGAATTTACCGTAGCCAATGTTTTGATTTTTATATTATATTCTTGATAATTTTCTGCTTGAGTTAGGTTTTCATTTCAAAAAAGTTCTAAACTCGAGTTGTAATTTTTGTTAATTATTATTATTATGGAGTTATGTACATTTTTTAAAATATTTGTTCATTTTTATTATTGTGTTTCCGTTATTTTCACCTTCAGTTAGGTTTCTTGGGCAGAATATAAAGTCGAGTTGTGATATTTTTATTATTGTTGTTATTATGATGGGGTTTAGCAATCTTGATTTAGTTTTTGTTGTGTTTCTGTTGATTTTCAGGTGGTTGAAGGAGACTAGAAATGTGGCTGATGAAGCTGGGGTTTTATATGATGTGGCAGTGAGTAGTGATGGTGATGAGGATATTATCGTGCTGGATTTAAGGAAGGTGGAAGATTGTAGTAAGAGTGATAGGGATAATGATGAAGCTGAAGGGTTTTCAGGTCAAGAGTTTGCTTTGATACCTGTGACTACATGGTTGCAGGCATTGAAATGGTGAGGGCAATTCATTAACTTTATTATGATTTCTAGAAAGAATTGGCCAATATTATGAGTTTTTCTATGCATAGTTACCAGTTTGTTTCGTAGGCTGCTATTGCTAAACTATAGTGCTTCATGTAAGATGTTGCTATATCAATGAATTTATAAGATGGAAAGTAATTTAATGTTTTTATTTTATTATATAAAAGACAAACTTTCTCTGCATTGGGTATCTGAAAATCGATAACTTTGATTCAGCTGTACGTTTCTGCAATGAACTTAGACATACGGGATTAGACAGGGAAGTGCGAAAGGACTTGGATCATTTCCCATTTAACGTCTTTGAAAGTCTTATCATGCATAACTCTGGAATGATGGTGTTGAAATGAATCCAATTTTCTAGCAAGTAACTATCATATTGCTGTTGGTACACCTAAGAAAACTTAGGTGGAGAGCATTTAATACCTGGGACTTGCATCCCAATGAACCTCAAAAAAACAAAGGAAGAAAAACCTATCACCAGGCTGTTGTTATAACATATTTCTGATTTATGGAAGAACTGATGAATTTCAAAAGGAAGGCAATGAACAATGATAAGCCGTGTCGTGAGTGGAAAATAGTACTTCAATGCAATGAACAATGGACTATCCCTAAAAGAAAAAAGTCATGGATGGTCTATGATTCTTCAAATTTCTCCATCTTGAAGAGGTTCAGTATGGTCTGCGTATTTGTTTTCAAGTTCTTAGTTCAATATGAAGTTCTATAAAACAATCTCCAGGAGTAAAGTAGTTTGCTTCGTAGTGACCTTGGGCAAGTATAAGCTTTGAGTCCTTATCATAGATAACCTAAAACTTGACATGCTGGGTTCACATAAGAATCCCCCTTCTCTCAATTCCCATAAATTATGATATGTATTTTAGTTGGATTGAGGAAATTCTAAATCATTATATATGTATTAATCACAGTGCAGTTTGTAAATCTTGGTCAAATTTTATTTCTCATATTTTATGTTTATGCATGTCTCTCGCGGTTGTAAACTTTAAAATTGGTTATATGCATGTTTAAAACTGTGAGATGTGTTCTATATGGATTTAGGAAATCCTGATTCAAATATATCAGTATTAATCAAACTGCAGTTTGGAAAATTAGAGTACAATAGAAGCTTAAGGGCATTAAAAGATGTGAAATGTTAAAAAGTCATCTTCTTGTCCATATTATGTTTTTTAATTAACTTTATTTTAGAAAAAAATAGTTTTCCAAAGGTTCAACATCATCCATCTCTTCTCAAATAGATATGCATTGCTGTAAATTATGTAAAAATGTTATCTTCTGGAAATTGTTTTTGGATTCATGTCTTTGTGATATATTGGGCTTTGATTTGTTCAACCCCTACAGGCATAATGATTATAAAGCAGCAGTAAAGGATGTTTACACTCCTTTACTTGCAGAAGATGATTTAGAAGATGTCTTTCCTGTACAAATCAGGCTTTCAGTTTCTTGGGAAACAAATTCTTTGGTAGTGAAGATCAGTTTAAAGGTGAAGTTTTCTGTTCTGTGCCTTTATCTCTTTCTTGCTCTTACTGTCGTTATTTTATTCTGATAGCTGACATGTGGAATACAATGGTTTGTGCATGAGCTGCATAGGTTCCAATGTGAATCTGTATTTATTATCCTTTTGTGCTCGTAATACAGTTGATAATACTTAGGACATAAGAGGCATTTTTCTATAGAAGATAACATTTTGCTAGCTTTGCTACATGGCTGTCGAAACAATTACATTACTTTGAGCTTGTATTTAATTATTACTGCAATGATTAAAGTTGAACACAGAAAATATATTTTAATTTTAGTCCAAATGTTGATATTGAATTCAAGAATTTATTTATTTTGTTAGTCTTTTTTACTTTTATGTGTTTGACAATATACTACATTTTTCCAGGACAATTTGCGTACTTTATACATGAGAGCCTGTGATATTTTTGTTCCTAAGACTAAGGTGGTTATTTTATCAATAATATTTTAATATCCCATAACTTCATAATTATGTGTTCGGGCAACATATACTTTGATTCAATTCATCTGCTGTGCAGTTGCACATTTGGGACTTCTCGGGGCAAACAACCGAGTTCTTCGTGAATGATGGGATTAAGTTGCCTAATTGTTCTGTGGGACGATCTGGCAAAGAGGTGACTGGTTTATTAATCACTATATTTGTGTTGTTTAATTTCATTTTGACTTTTGTGGTTCTTAACATACATTGAATATGATGATGACACTGGAACTTTAATGTAATTTCGTTGTGTACAAAATACCTTGTCTGGTAATTGCTGTCTAGTTTATTTTATCTCATATCACATACTATCTGTGTAGATTCTTCTTGAGTTGCAAGTCCATGGATGTTCAGATTCCATGAAAGGTAGGGGTGAAAAAGTAGATGAGATGCCAGAACATAGCATGGAAGATAGTTCCTTGAGCATTGGTTCAGTTAAAATAAACGGAAGCAGTGATTACATGAGCTCCTGTTCGACACGCGGCTGTGGCTATAGAAGAGTTGGTTTCTTGGGTTTAACAGGATTACAGAATCTTGGGAATACATGTTTCATGAATAGTGGAATCCAGTGCTTGGCACACACTTCGAAGCTAGTTGATTATTTTATACGAGATTACAGACAAGAAATAAATCGTGAAAATCCTCTAGGGATGAACGTATGTGAGGATGGGCTTATCATGTTTTGTAAAATTCTTTTCCTCCTTTCCACTGCTCATCCTCTTTTAATAAATCTCTGCTTCTTGTCCAGGGTGAGCTTGCTTTGACATTTGGAGAATTATTAAGGAAACTGTGGGCTCCAGGGGCAACCCCAGTTGCACCTAAAATCTTCAAGCAAAAACTTGCAATTTTTGCTCCTCAATTTAGTGGCTATAACCAACATGATTCTCAAGTTAGTATGGCTAATTTGATTATAGTGCAGTTTTTGCTCATTGCTCATCTTCTAGTGATTGGTTATCAATCGTGTTACATGTGGGAGAAATCATTTTTGAATATCATTTTTGTTTTTTAACACACTCAGGTGTCTATAAATGCAGGAATTTCTTGCCTTTTTGTTGGATGGACTCCATGAAGATTTGAATCGTGTGAAATGCAAACCATACATTGAAGCTAAAGATGCTGAAGATCGCCCAGACAAAGAAGTGGCAGATGAATATTGGCAGAATCATCTGGCTCGCAATGACTCCATTATAGTTGATTTGTACCAAGTGAGTCATCTATTTTATTAGGGTGGGTGATATGTATTGAATAAGTTCTGCTTCTCTAGTCCTGTGCAAATCATTTCGTACACATTAACTGTCATCAAATTGTTCGCCGTCTTTTGTTACTGGGATAAGCACTTAGTTGTCCTAACAGGAGAATTGCCTTAGGATTATTAACTATGTCAAGTAGAAATTTTGACTTTCTTTAGTGCTTTTGGATTTGAGATAGGATGTTCAGTTTATGATCCTTTGCTTGTGTTGGCTATTTATTGAAATTAGGTAATGAATGAACTTCCTCAGTTCTTTTCGGCTGAATTGATTTTATTTCTTTTATCATCATTATAGGGTCAATATCGTTCAACATTAGTGTGTCCCATCTGCAAGAAGAAGTCTGTTACCTTTGATCCATTCATGTGCCTGTCACTGCCATTACCTTCAACAACCATGCGAACAATGACTTTGACTGTGTTGAGCACTGATGGGATTGCCTTGCCGTCTCCTATGACTGTATCTGTGCCAAAGTGTGGGAGGTTAAAGGATCTTATCAAGGCCTTGAGCACCACATGCTCCTTAAAAAATGATGAAACCCTGCTAGTAGCTGAGGTATGCTTATACATAACGAATCAAAATATCATGACTGCTTCCTCATGACATGCAAGGAGCCTGTTTTCCAGTACTTTTGTTCCTGGCTTGGCCTCTAGACTATGCTGATGGTCCATGGGCATTAACATTGCTTTACCATTTAGTAGGCAATATACAATATTTCAATTATAGATTTGTGCGTTACTAATTCCTGTTATCAATGAAATGCTCGTCACTACCTAGTTACCTAAAACAAAACCAAATTTCATATATCACAAAAACATTCTTTATAACTAGTCCTATCATGTATATGTGACGGATGCCTAATCAAGCTATTGGTTCTCCAGCATAATGTTAAGTGAACGTTTATATTAGTATCAAATCTGTCATTGAGATATTGTGGCTGCATAATATTTTTTTTTTTTTGGAAAATTTTTTGTGGCTATTTACTCACTAGTAATTTTTAAGATAGATTGAAGATTTAAGATTTTGTACAGTTGTGTTTGGATTTAGGATTTGCGTGGCATTATGTTGTGTGAATCATCTTGAGCTCTGAACTTACCTAGTGGTGTGTAGATATACAAAAATAAAATTTGCCGTTTCCTGGAGGACCAATCTGATTCGTTAGCTTTGATCAGAGATGAGGACACACTTGTTGCTTATCGGTTACCAAAAGATGATGTGTCTCCCTTGGTTGTGTTTATGCATGAACGCTTGGATAAGTAAGCTTGTTGAAATCCGTAGTGTAAACTTTCTGCATTCTGCCGTTCATTTTGCTCCTTTACTGATTTATTTTACTTTGGGGTTCAGGTTACCTGAATTGGGAAAAGCAATTCCTGATAGAAGGTTGTTCGGCATTCCTCTTGTAGCCAGGATGTCAGATCTTTTCAATGGATTTGATCTCTGTAAAAAGTATCTGGAACTGCTCAATCCATTTCTAATGCCTGCTGATGATTTATTAAATGATCATGAAGATTTGGGAATCACAGCTGATGAGGATTCTGCAATGGAGGATGTCCCCAGCCCAACAATTACAGATAGTAATGCAGGCTCAGATGGTGAAACAGATGAGGACCTGCATTTCAGTACTGGTTTTTACTTCTACATCAAAGATCTTCATGGAGCAACAGAAATAAGGATGAATACAACGTTACCGAAAAAGAAATTAGAAGTTTATGTTTTCTGGTCGGAAAAGATGATTGAAAACTATGATACTTGCATCCTCAGCTCATTGCCAGAGGTTTTTAAGCCACAGTTGTACACAAGGAGGCCTCAAGAGTCTGTTTCTTTGTATAAATGTCTTGAAGCTTTTCTGAAGGAAGAGCCTTTAGGACCAGATGATATGTGGTTAGTGTTCTCCCTTCCTATACTTCAAGTTTAGGCTACAGAATTTTGTTTTCCAACTTATCAAATTGATCATGTTTCCCTTGTCCTCTCTAATACCAGATGTTTCAATTATTATCTTAGGTACTGTCCCAGCTGCAAAAAGCCTCGACAAGCTAATAAAAAGTTAGATCTTTGGAGATTGCCTGAAATATTGGTTGTTCATCTAAAGAGGTTTTCATACAGTCGGATCATTAAAAACAAGCTGGAAACACATGTTGACTTCCCGGTTGAAGATTTTGATCTCTCAACATACATTGCTTATAAGGATGGCTCGAATTCTAATTGTTACATGCTGTATGCAATAAGTAATCATTATGGAGGCATGGGAGGTGGTCACTACACTGCATTTGTAGATGTAAGTGCTGTTCACACGCTTTCTCTCTCTTCAAGAGATTATTGATCTATAATAAACATGTATGTATCCCTTTATTCTTGCACAGTGACTAGTCGATTTATAGATGCATTTTTTTTTTTTTTAAATTGTTCCTTTTCCCATTAAAGCTTTGAATCAATTTAGCTGTCCCCAATGACGATGTTTTATCTTATATGTTTGAGATGACTTTTAGAATTTCTGTTGTATTTAGAGTATGATGCATGATCAATAGATCCAGTATTTTGAGATGGATGGCTTTTGTCGTTTATTATTTGAGGCACAGCCTATTTGGGATTCGAGATATCAGTGTTCTTTTATCTGGGCTATTCTTCATAATGAAACTTAGTGACTTCATGTCCTTTGGTGTGTTGAATTGTAGTACGCCTTGCATGCCATCAAGTTAGAAGTATTCAAAAAATGATGTCATGACACCAACGCTGTTAATTAATCTTATTTTCAAGTCTATGGATTCTGAAATTCTCTTTGTTCTTATGCAGCATGGCCATGGTAGGTGGTATGAGTTCGATGATGACAGGGTTTCTCCTGTTAACAAGGACAGGATTAAAACATCTGCTGCTTATGTCCTCTTCTACAGGAGGGTTACTTGACATTGTTGCATAATTGCTTGCCATATATACGTGGCTGAGGCCAGCATTGCTGTGGAATAGTATTGTTTCTCAGAAGCATCAACCTTGGAATTGGAGAGAACACAGACAAGGAGATGGGTCATTGTGAAGTTTTAGGAAAGCTCTAGTGAAGGAAATTTCATCACAAATTGATCAAAGAAACCTTTATCCTACATGTACATATGCTTCAATGAAGAATGAAGAGAATTATACAAATTTTTGTCAAGGGAGGCAAGTTCCCCGTTCCTTGGATGTATATTGTTTCCATGATAACTCGGGATAACATACATTTTCTTGAAAATGGAAATTTGATATAGTTGGACTTCTACTTTCTGCGTGTATCTCTTTTGGGCTCTGATACTCTGGTACACCAATGTTCTTGTTTTGAGAAACTATTATTCTGGTGTACGATGATTATTAGGCTTTTATTAACTTGGGGATAAAACATGATGAAAAGCATGTAGAGAATCAATTTATTGTATGGTTTTGATATTCTCTCATTCCATTGGAAACTTTTAAGGCAGATACCAAACTTTTAGATGGTGATATTCCAAGTAAATAAATTATTCATATATTTTCTGCATTTTTTTAAACATTACTTGCAAAAATCCTGTTTTCATATATTTATAATCAGAGTATCGAGTCAATTCCTATATCAATCGAAATTAAATCTCTTTTTACGTATCTATCAGAATTAAATCTCAATAGTATTTTTATATAGCATCACTCAAAAAAAAAAAAAAAAGTATTATTAGCTAAGAGACCATGCACAATTTGTATGCCATGGACCAAAAAAAATAGCACAATCTTGAAATAGATTTTGAGTCATTCCGGCCAAGTAAATGGGTTGCTAGAATGTGCTGCTCACATTATTGGAAAATGTTTATCGATATAAAAAGCAAAAGAAGAAAAAACAAGCAACTAAAAAAGAAATGCAATAAAGTGCTCTTGAACCATATTAAATCGGTTGTGGCTGTTATAGTTGAATTCTCATTAATAATAAAGTACCTCATTAATACAGCTCGCCAATGTGGTATTGTATTATATTATATTACCTATTATTTTAAATATTTAGATAATTAGTATGTATAATTATTTATTAATAATTTTATTTTTAATAAAATTATTATAAATAATTAATAAATTATATATAATTTAAAATTATATACAATAGTATCATATCATATAAGTCATCATAAAATTCATTTTAAAAAAGAAATATAAAAAAATAATACTGAGAACGAGAGACAGAAGAAGATGATTGGTGTGGTCTGAGCAAAAATGTTCCATAAATAAATTCACTTTATTATTCCAATTTTTTCTTTTGATTTTTTGTGGTTGAAATTAGTTTAATCTTTTGATTTTGATAATTCCTCCCTTCCCTTTGCCCTATTTCCCCTCTCAATCCCAAAGCAATTCCCACTTTTTTGCCATATCGAGATTGAAGATTCCCACACCAGTCGTTCAATTAATCATAGAGAACAAACTGGGCCAATAATCGTTTTCACGTAATTATTTCCTTATACATCAATAGCAACTCCTCCATTTACTCCTTTTATTCAGGAAAAAAAAAATTATATGCAAATATATTTTAATAAAATTTAATTAAATTTATAATCTCACAGTTTTAAAGACTACTTAAATATTACGGAAATGAAATAAGAGTCGTAAAAATTTAAATGTGGAACTTTCCACACTGTAAGACTCACTTTAATCCTACGTTATATACTATTCAACAATTTGATATGCAAAAAGCTGCCCTATTATCTTCACAAATATAAATATCTTGATTTCCCTCTCTTACTCTCTCTGATCTCTACAACCCTGCAGCTTTCATCATTTATATCACATGTAACAATATTCTATCCAATCTGGCGATATGCAATCCAGCTCTAGAATGTCTCTGGACAATATTGCTTCTGAAAGTTTCTGTTATACGCACTGCAACTTCTGCAACACAACTTTAGCGGTATTACATATATAATATTGATCCCCTTAAGTTCTAGCTAGTCCTTTTTGTTGATGGGTTTTCAATTCCTAGCTGCCTAGAGGTTAATGTTCAAATTTCCATCCTAATTTGTTTTGTGCATGCAGCACATACACTACTGCTTTCTAGCCTAAATAGATGGGTATATTTCTTGTGTTCTCCACAGGTGCAGCAAAATATTTACTAACCCATCTTTTTCCATTACTTGATTTTTTTTTTTTTGAAAGTTGTGTACACAGATAGTTTGCGTTTACTATTTAGATCACATAGAATATAGTAGAACTCATATGTGTATTCAGATTCTGTGGATCACTGAACTGACTACGGCTGGAAGCTAGGGTTTCTTGTACAATTCATACTACAACCCTTTCTTTATCTCTCCTTTTCTGGTTCTAATATGAGCTTTTATGCCCTAAATTAAACAAACAAAACCATCTACAAATCTCTTCATTTGCTTTGAATTTCAAGGATGCTCATGAAGAGGGTTTTCTTGTAAACCCAGAAGAAAAAAAAAAAAAAAACAACCTACTTTAACAGTTTATGTTTTGAAGAGTTTGTTCAATTTCAGTAACTATCTTGAGGCGGATGTTTTTACCTTCTTTAACTTAGGTTCGTTTTCACATCCAATTATTAAAAGAAAACTGCAAAAAAAAAAAAAAAGAATTATGATGACAAGCACTAGCTCAATCTTTAGCAAACTTGCACAACAAAAGTCTGTTTTCTTGATCTTCATGCATATATAGATTGCCATTTCTGCTTTATATTTTGCTTTACAAGAAATCAATGACAGGTTTCATGACAGACTGAAACAAGGGCAGTTAATGTTTTCATGGATCCATCTCTCTCTCCTTCTTTATTCATGGCCATGTTCCAGAGCTTTGCTTATGGCTTTGTTGGTTCCTAATTTGGTCGTGTCCTTTTCCTCTCCTACTTTTTCAGCTTCACTGCCTAAGGGCATCAGGCGCACTGAAATATATAGTGGATTCGTTACGAATTCTGATCTGTGAAAAACTCTTTTTACTTATTAATTACTAAGCCTCCAATGAGAAAGGAAAGTTGCGTAAGTGGAAACATGAATATGTGATTTCTCTTTTTTTTTCTTTTTCTTTGAGTAAGAATCCCAGTTGATTGTTCCTTTTAACTTGCAATGCAGCTGTGTTTAGTATGGTGTTGATCTAACACTTCAATATGTATATATTTTAATTAATTGTTAAGGCACTTCCAACAATAATATTGATATTGTTAGTGTCTTCCTCATCATCGTTTCTGATTTTACACATTTTGAGTGTGAAATTATGGGTCAGGCTCTCAGCTGTTGTTAACAAGACCGCAGATAATACATGTTAATGTTAGCATTTTTCATGTTATAATTGTCTATAGTGGAAGTCCTTTTGCACCGTAAAGATTCTCTCCTACATTTTGGTCTTCAAGTGCTGTATGTGTATGTAAGTTCTATAATTCACAAAATAATTCATTATTATAGTTCATTTTGGATAATCTTTTCCTTTCTCAGGTGAATGTTCCAAGTAATATCATGTTCAGCACTGTGACTGTTAAGTGTGGACATTGTTCTAGTTTATTGTCTTTGAACACAAAGGTGCCTTTGCAACAGACAACTCATCATTTCCAAAATGTAAGGACCAATGTTGAGAAAGCTAAAGACATATAATAAAACTATTAATTTGAATAATGGTTTTAATTTCTTATCATTGAGACTATGTACTTCTGACGTTTTCCAATTTATAGCTTCATTTGATTTGGGTTTCTCTCACTCCAATTATTATATATAAAATTTTAACTAATATTTGATGAGATCTTTTGTCATTTTATTTGATTCTTCTTTTTATCTTTTTTCACAGAACCAATGTTTGATTTATCAAGATTTAAGTGAAAGTTCTCAACTTTCCAAGCGCAATGAAGTTTCTAGGTCAGATTCTTCATTAGAAAATGGACGTCTGCCCAAAATACTCTCAGTAAATAATGGTCTCTCTCTCTCTCTCTCTCTCTCTCTCTCTCTATATATATATATATATATATATATATATGCACACACATATACACATGCATGTAAATAATTTCCCATTCTTGAACTTTATTATACACTAATTTCCCATTCTTGGTTTACTAATATTTGGATTATCTCTAAAATTAAGAGATTGTGAGTTCAAAACCCGCCAATTGGGGTCTAAAAACAAAAAATAAATAAAAAAAGTCAAACTTCACTACACAAGTTTATATATCTATCTTGGCATATATTGCAATGAAACTACTAATTCATATAAACAAGGAATATGTATTAGATGGTTAAAATATTGGGAAATACTAATGAAAGAATTCAACTTTGCTACCCATATATGGGAATCTTTTCTAAATAAATAATCCAAAATTTTGCAATTGCATACCATATTATGGGAAGAAGATGCATGTTTCTCACAACTAGAGAATGTACACTTTCATTTTTCAATTATGTTTGCATGTCTTTTTATACACACACGTGTGTGTGTATAAAATGTAGGATCCTTAAAGTTCCAATTAACATACATTAATTTACAAAGTGTTTGTTAATTGATCTAAGAAAGAGACTAACCTTGATTGCAATGTATGTACAAGCAGCAGCCATGGGGAAAAGACAACGTGCTCCTTCAGCATACAATAGATTTATCAAGTGGGTAATTATATTCATGATTAATTTAGCTTTCCATAGAAGGGAATTGAAAGGTGTTATTTGTGCTTTTCGTACTCTTTTTTTTGTAGGGAGGAGATTAGAAGGATTAAGGCAAATAATCCTAAGATGAGCCATAGAGAGGTTTTCAGCACTGCAGCCAAAAATGTAATTTGCGAACACTAATTCTTTTCTCTTTTTCTTTTGAAAAAAAAAATGCTATTCTTACAGGTTTAACTCTAGAATTTTCAATTATGGATAGTATAGTATGCTAACAGCCCCTTCGCCTTTAAAATTTTTTTGTGCAATTGCATAATATATATGGGTACTATGCTTCCAATTGTATGCACAAATATGGCAAGAGATTAGGAACAATTACTGGGTATAGCAAATACATTTTTTCTTGAAAGTCCAAATTTAGGGTTCTTTACAGGAGACGAAATTGTTGTTTATTCTTGATGATTGAATCATGTGTAGAAGTTATTTCCCCTATTTGTAAGATTGGTAGCTAGACTATTTTTATGAGGCAGGAGAAAGTATAAAGTTTATTGATGCAGATATATATAATTAGTTAAGAGTTTGTTCTTGATCTCTATTGCATGAATTGGAGAAACTAACAACAGAAACTAATTTTATTTCTTTTGAATGCAGTGGGCACATCTCCCTCACACCCACTTTGGTTTATCATTCAATGGCAGCATGTAATCAAGAACTTAATCAGACAGGAAGGAAGTTAATAACTGCATCATGGAATTAAGTTTAATCCTAGTTTTAATGTTTGCCATGGACTTAAAACGTTGGTTGGTTAGGCATTCTCAATTTAGCTTCATTAACGTTGCAGATGATCTCTCTCTATTTGTCTAAATTAATTTAAATGTGTCATTTCAAGGTATAACAATATGTACTATAATAAAATCCTATATTTTAACTTTTTTCTTTACATTTAAAAACAATGGAATTTTATGTAGTAAGATATATATAGCATCTTTGATAATTTATGAATTTGTGGAGACTCTAAATTAATTGCACTTTCATTTATATTGATGTGCCATATTATCATTTTTTTATATAAAAAAAAGAAGAAATTCTAAAGATGATTTAAGTAATTAAGTAGTTCTGAGTTTTGATTTTGAGAGATTGGATTTGAAGGATTAAATTTCTCTAAATATGCACTAAATCGATGTACAAAAGCCATTTCAAAATCATTTGGGAAGAAACTAGTCTCAAATAATATTAAATCAATCTGACTATATAATCATGCATAAAAAAGGAATTTAATTTGCAAACTCCTATGATCATGGATGTAACTTGTGAGCATTGATTGTTTGCTCCTAACATGGAAATTGTATGAAGCTTGATGGACTCGTAATTATTTCAATACCTCGGGGTTGGAAATGTTGTTGGCGATGGGTCAACTTCAGAAGGGCCAGTCTCTTAGCAGCAATATATAAGACATTGGACTTGTAAAATGATGGGAACCAAACAGTGGCTTGACAAGCCAACATCACCATTACTACTTTAGTAATGACAATTGACAAACCACACTAGCTGCAGCTGCAGCGGCCTGCCTGCCTGGCTTAAGGACAAGGCAAGCATTCCAAAACACCCCCGGCGTTAACGGGCACTTCCTTTTTTGTGATTTCCATGCAGTCAAAGAAAAGGGATTCTAATCATTGTCCTACACCTTTGGAGAAAGATGACACCATTCGAACCAAGGGGAGCAATCGGGATTTTGAACATTTTTAGCTTGGGAAGGGAGGAGAAATTTTGGAGTGAACCCAATTCACCAATTAGGATTATGAATTTTTTATTATATATTTGACATGCAATATTATTTATTTAAAATTTATTAAATTGGATATTAAATACAAATTATTTAATTATAGCTATTTATAATTAATTAATACACATGCTTTGCACATAATTGTGTATATCTAATTTAATAAATTTTAAATAAATAATGTCATATATCAGATATATAATGAAAGATTCATAATCTTAGTTGGCAAATTAGATTCACCCAAAAATTAATGGAAAGAGAGATCTAGGCTCTATCTAGTGTCTTAGGCTTTGATATGTAGCTACCTAAGCTTTTGTTACTTCATTTTTCTTTTTGGTATCATAGTTATAATAAAAATATTGAATTCAAAATTTAAAAAATTTTAATATATATATATATATATATATCCAAGTGTGTTAGTTATGTTATTTTTAGATAGTCTCAGTAAGCTTAATTTATTTGAGTATTGTTATATATATATATCCGAGTGTGTTAGTTATGTTATTTTTAGATAGTCTCAGTAAGCTTAATTTATTTGAGTATTGTTTGGATTGAAAAATTTTATAAAATCCATGAATTTGAGTTAAATATATCGTTTGACAAACTAAAAGATATTATAATTAATGAAATTTGTAAATCTATCATTCTCCAAAATTCTTCATTTTAATTCATTTTTCACTTAGAAGTTGGAAAAGTTTAAATCCATCATTTTTAATAAATAATAGATTGTTATAATATATATATTTTTATTATTTCAATATTACCTCTAACAATCCATAGATTTTTATATTCAAACCAAACAATGAAATTTTCAAAATCTATTGATTTTACTACGATGAATTTTAAATCCATTGATTTTGTCAATTCCATGAATTTTAAATTCCCTACATCAAAACGAAACTTAAATTATATTCATTATCAATGACAGTAAATCTACTCTCAACTTTTAAAGTGAAAAATTATTGTCAGGTTTAAAATTGTACAATCTAATAAAAATTTCAGTTTGTGGTAGAAGAAGAAAAAGAGTTATCTCCCGATTGAGCTGTTTATTGCCAATTAACTTTCTATAAATTAGTTTCTCAAAAAAAAAAAAAAGTCCAATAAATTGGGGAAAAAATCGGATATAATATAATATAATTTTTTAGAGGTTTAAATTACTGCTAGCAATTTAATTGTTAAGTGGAGGTGAAGAACTTATTGTATCACAGATTTCGCAAAAATCAGTTGGAATTGAATGCCCAAGCAAAATAGCATTCAACTATTAGACTTTTACGTCTTCCAATGAGTAACTGATCCAAACAAAACTTAATCTTATTACTTCATCTAATTTTAATAGATCATTTTTAATTTACACAAGGATCAATTTTTTTTATAATTTATATTATTTTTTTAAACATTTTTTTAAATAAAATACTCTTAATAGTCTTTTTCATACAGTCTCAAAAATCTTTGTCAACTTATTTATCAAGAAGAAGGATAAAAATGAAGTAATTTTTGAGGTGTAAAAAAAAAATAGTGTGTTGCATTAAAACTAAAACAAAATTTTATATATTAATCTACAATTTTAAAGTAAAAAAATAAAATTAATTATAGATGTGCATATTTATTTAAACTAATGACGATATTTTAACTATTTGATCATTAAATTAATAATTAAAAAAAAAGGAAGTAACCTATATTTTTTGATGGAGAGTGTATTTGAAACGATTTTAGTTTTATGGTAATATCTGGACCATTAATTAAACCAAATTAACTCAAATCAATCTAAATTATATATGTGTGTGTTTTATTTATTAAATATTTTATTTTTATTAAAATTTTTAAATCTTTAAATTCAATCAAATTCAATCAAATAATTATGAATTACTATATCAAATTGAAAATTCAAGACAGTTTAGGATGATAAGGTTTTCACTTCCATTTAGTTTTGTTCTTTGAATTTTCAAATTCTTAACTTTTAATTGAATTCTGAAGATTATACATTATATTTATAATATTGTAAAATTAAAAATAAAATAACTAATTAGTACATAAAATAATTGGATAAAGAGAACAAAATATGAGAGATGTGAAAACTTTATTTGTATAATTTACAAAAAGATTGATAGGGATTTGCTCCATGCTTATCCATAGTTGCATAGGATATTTATAAATTTAGTGAAGCCAAATTATCAAAAATGCCATATGGATGCGCACATAAATTAATTTAACTTCAAATGAAATTTAAATTCATAATCTCATAATTTTTTTATTCATTATATGAGTCTTTTTTTTTTCTCATAATCACATGAACTTTATCTTCCCTTAAAATCTCATAATTTTTCAATGTTTAAAATGATTATAATACTATAGTTCTAGTTTGAGGCGATCGTTGGTTAGTCAGTGGTAGCCTCCTTTTTTCTCTCTGCTTTTCTTATTTATTACTTTTAGTGAACTCAAATATGTTATTTTATTGATAAATTTATCTTTGTTTTATTTTTTTTCTTTTTACGTATGTGGAGTTATATACTTTTTTTTGAATGTTTTATTCTATTTTGTGAAGATTTTGTTCTCTTTTGTTAATCTCTTCTTTCTCTTTTTATAGATATCTTTTTTCTTATGTGGGTATTACTGTTAGAATAGTTAATTAACCATAATTAATTAATAATGAAAGTGTGTGATGGTTTCCACATTGTATTTCATATGGTTCCTACATTGTATTTCAATAAATTACGTCCATAATGAATCAATTTGATTCTTGTTTAAATTAGGAGACAACTCTATGAATGAGTGTATTTAATTCCCATTCAATTTCGATAAATAGATTAAGTTTATCACTTTATTGGTTCCAATTCAAAAAAAGTAATCCTATTTACAGTGTGTGATCAATTTCTTAATAGTATTTCACACAACTATCTTATTTTTCTTCAGAGGTGTCAGAAGTGGGATTATGCGGATGGTATTCTCTACATATTCAAATAATTATCACCCTCTTCCTCCTCCTATCCCTCTATCTCCTCCTCTTTCCCTCCCATCATAAATCCAATCCTTACTTTGATATTTTCTAAAGTGTTTATTAAAATCAATAAACAAAACCATTCATAGATGAGTTTTAGGGTTGTGTGTTGCTTTAACCTATTCTAATATTGTTCTTCTTCATGCCAGTCTAAATTTTTCTCCAAGAAATATTTTCATTGGTTATATTCCTTTTCTTGGACAAGTTGCAATTTTAAGAAAGAAATTTATGGAAGAAGAAGATTATTGGAAAAGTTATTTCAAAAAATTTTTCCATACTGAACTTGATCTTTTGGAAATTGAAAGAAACAATATTCCTACAAATAATATCATTGAAATTTCTATTTCTTCTATAGAGACTGATCCATGAAGAAGAAGAGATTCCTAAGGAGTTTGAAGTTAATCCTAATAACAAAGGTGAGTTTTCAAAGGAATTATTATCATCATCAAATATTCAAAAGTTGGACATTGGAAAAGAAGTGAAGAATAATTTTAAAAAAAATTTGATTTTTTGCCCAAAAATTCGCAAAAATCAGTTTTCTAGAATTTTTCCATCCAAACGGGCCCTTAGCCTAGCGAGTCTATTTATTCTCGTTTTGAACCAAAGGAAGTGGAGCCAAGCAATTCACCCATAAAAGAAAATTTTGAAGTAAATAAGGAAGAGCAGATTAAGTGTGGTTCACGCATGTGTACACCCCATACCTAATTCATTGAACTATTAACAAAAATTTAGAGAGCCATTGATCATTTTGACTGCTTACTGACAATGTTGACCACCATTTAAGCAATTTGACCAATATTTTTCACCATAAAAAAGATTCAAAAATTATCCAAGAAAAATATACAAGGGAGAATCTTCAAGGAGGACTTCATTTAAAAATAAAAAAAAAACATATTTTAAATATTAATTTAGTTTTATCCATTTAAGTGTTATTTTATTATTATTATTATTGTTGTTGTTGTTGTTTGTTTAAAGCCACAATTAATTAATTAAATACTAGATAAGTGGCTTAGCTGTGATTGTATTATTATTGTTGCTATTTGTTTTCATAATCCACATATTTCATTTTTAATTAGTAATAAATATTTATTTCTATTTTATTTTCTTGTGAAGTTCTTATTATTATTATTATTATTATTATTATTATTATTATTATTATAATACAATATAATAAAATGACAAAACCCAATCTTGATATATCTAAGTTTGATAAATTAAATAATAATAACTATCTTTTATGGAAAATATGTATTACTTATTTACTTATCCGTGAAAAGACATATTATGTCATTGATTTGCCTAGACCATAAGAAAATAATGAAAATGAAGATAAAAATATGAGCAAATTAATAAAAAAAAAATAGGTAAAAGATAATTCTATGGCTAGGGTATCTATATTTTTATCCATGGACGATGACATAATTCCTCTTTATAAGGATTATGTAACAACCGAGGAAATATTAAATACTTTAAATAAAACCAATATGTAAAAAAAAAAATGGGAAGAAGACAATTTTGTGTCTAGGGCATCCATATTTATGTCCATGGACGATGACATAATTCCTCTTTATGGGAAGTATGTAATAGCTAAAGAAATATTAGATGCTCTAAATAAAAATATGGTCCAATTTTTTATACATATATTCAATTACTTCTTAATGAATACACAAATATTAAAATGAAAGAAGGAAGTAGTATTGGTGAACATGTGCATCAAATGTAACTTATTGCAAAAGAATTGTCTAATGTTGGATATGTTGTAAGTGACAAAAAGCAAGTTACTACAATATTGAATAGTTTCCAAATTCTTGGAATCATGTCATTACTACATTAACTCATGCTAGAAAAGAAGTATTTATGGATACTCTTCTAGTACTTTTAATATTAGAAGAGGAGAGAATGGAAAGAAGAAATACAAATACTATGGTTGAAAATATTCTTGTTACTCAATCATCACAATTTTCTAATAAAAAGAAATTTTTTATGAAATTTCAAAAGAAATGACGAAAGAAAGAAAATAAATTAGAAAAATTACTAGAACATGTTTTAATTGTAGAATTAAAGGACATAAAAGTATCCATTGTCGTAACAAGAAAATAACTAAAAATTCAAATGAATTTACTATGATTGTTTCAACTGTTATGATAATGGAACCTTTATCAAATTCATGGTGGATTGTTTCAGGAGCCACTCAACATGTATCAAGATCAAGAGATGCATTTTTTCCCTTTAAGGAAAAACCAATTGATAAGCACAAAGTATACATGGGAAATAATACTTATAGTGATGTATTAGAAGAAGGAAATTGCAAAATCATAAGGAATGGAAATTGTATAGTTCTTTATAATGTTCTATATGCACCTACTATTTGCAGAAATACAATATCAATATCTACTTTAGATGATAAAGGATATGAAATAAAATTTAATTCTAGCACTGTATATATAAATAAAGGTCGTGTATATGCAAAGTGTGTCACAATAAATAATATGTATTTGCTTCAAACTAATAACAAAATATATATTTTTGATTACTCCTATGTCTCGTTAAACCAAGATAATTTTATTTTATGGCATTTAAGAATGAGACACATTAACAAAAAGAGAATACAAAGAAAGAGTATTGTAAGATTATTACCTCAAATAAAATTAGAAATTTTTGAGATATGTGAATCTTGCATTAAAAGAAAAATGGTGAGAAAATCATTTAAAAAACATTGGAAATCTTCTGATTTACTAGAAATTATACATTTTGATATATGTGGACCATTAAGAATTAAAACACATATAAGAATGCAAATTTTATTACATTTATTGACGATTATTCCAGATATGGATACATCTATTTAATAAAACATAAATCGAAACCAATTGAAAATTTTATTGTATATAAAAAGGAAGAAAAAACTCAATTAGGTAGAACCATTAAAGTTTTAAATAATAATAGAGATGGAGAATATGAAGTTTTTGATATCTTTTGTAAGTAGAATGGAATAAAGCATTTACATATGATGCCTTATACTCTACAACAAAATGGGATTTTTGAAAGAAGGAATAGAACATTATTAGACATGACAAGGAGTATGATGGTATGTGCTAATTTGCCTCTCATTTTCTAGGGAGAAGCTTTATCAACTCTACGTATTTGCTAAATAGAATAAATACAAAAGCTAAATTCTTAACACCTTTGGTATATTGGACAGAAAGAAAATCATACTTATCAAATCTTAGAATTTAGGGATGTAAAGCTCATGTACTTATACTAAAACCTTGAAGAAATAAATTAGAAAATAAAACATAGGAATGTAAATTTATTGGATACGTGAAAAATGTTATTGGATATAGATTGTATCATTTTGAAAGAGGTCTAATTGAAAGTAGAGATGCTATTTTTATAGAAAATACTAATTTAGTTACTCCAATTGAATAAATAAATTGACTAGAAGAAAATGAAAATATAATACCATTAGAACAAAATGAAAACGGAAATATAATATCATCAGCATAAACTCTGAAAGATTGAATCATAAGACAAATTTAAATCATGATGATGTATTAAATAGAAGGAGGAAAAGAAATTCATCAGAAATTGATGAATTAAATAATAAAATTAAAAGTCAAAAAGTTCCATCTAGTAAATTAAAGGATCATTATGTATTAAATACAACCTCAATTCAAGAAGAAGATGATCCTAAAAGTTACTATGAGGCAGTTAATAAAAAGGATTCAAAATAATTGCTTGAAGCAATGAAGATGAATTAAATTCTATAAATAAAAATAAAGTTTGGGAACTTGTTGATTACCAAAAGATAGAGAAGTAATTGGATGTAAATGGGTTCTTAGAAGAAAATTTTTATTAGATGGTACTTTCAATAAATATAAAACTAGATTAGTAGCAAAAGGTTATACACAACAACCTAGAATAGACTATGTAGACAAATATTCTCTTATAACCAAATCTACATCAGTAAGAATTATTTTATCTATAGTAGCTAGGTTAGATTTTAATTTACATCAAGTAGATGTTAAAACAACCTTTCTAAACAAGGATTTAAAAGAAGATATCGATATGGAACAACCAAAAGGATTTAAAGTTGACAGACAAAAGGACAAGGTATATAGGCTAAAGAAATCCCTATAGGGTTTAAAACAGTCCTCAAGACAATGGTACTTGAAATTTCATCAAGCTATTTTAAAAATTGGATTTGAAATGAGTCTTTTCCGATCAATGTGTTTATGTTTGGAAAGATAATGATAATTTAGCAATATTGTCATTATATGTAGATAATATATCGTTAGCTAGAAATTTTTTTAATAACATTAAATAAAGCAAAAACATATCTTAATTCTAAATTTGAAATAAAAGATATGGGTAATGCTAATTACATCCTTAAAATAAAAATAACTAGAGATAGAGATTCAAGATTGTATTTGGATTAATTGGAGAATGTGTTAAAATGATTTAATATAGATAATTACAGATTAGCTAGTATGCCTATTTGCAAAACTATGAATCCTAAAATCAAGGAAGAAAAAAAAAAGAAATGAAAAACATATCATATGCTTAAGCTATAGGTAGTCTTGTATATGCAATTACTAGCACTAGACCTGACATATGTCATACGATACATTTAGTGAGTCGTTATCAATTTGATCTAGCAAAAGTACATTGACAAGTTGTAAAAAGAATATTTAGATATTTACAAGGCACTAAGAGAATGAAATTATGCTTTTTATTGGATGATTTAAAAGTTATAGGATATAATGATGCCGACTTTGCTGGAGATTTAAATGACAAAAAATCAACTAGTGCTTATGTATTTTTATTTGGTGGTACTACTTCTCCTAAATAAGTAAAAAACAAAGTTGTGTTGCAAAATATACAATGGAATATGAAAATATAACAAGTAGCACAATAGTAAGTAATGCTATTTGGATAAAATGATTTATAAATAGTTTAAACTTGAAATTCTAGATGAGTCAATCAATATGTTTTATGATAATAAATCTCTTAGTTCACTGAATTAAAGTGGAGTTAATAACTCAAAAGCAAAACTTATTGATATTAAATATCATTATATTCAAGATACAATAGAAAGATGTGAAGTTATGATTAATTACATACCTTTAAAAGAAATGGTAGTAGATCCATTGACTAAAGGAATATCTCTAGAATGGTTTAGAGCACATGTAACTAACATGGAATTAAAAATAACCTAGGTGTTTTAGTTTATATGAGAGCATCAATTTTGATGTTTTAGGGTCACCTAAAATCAAATAGATGTAAAAAGAGGTGACGATGAAATATAAAGAAAGAGATGGTAAAATTGATAAAAGACACCAATTAAGAAATTATATTACGGTTTATATGAATATGAAGTCCCTTAAAAATATCTTGTAAATAATGAAACTGGATAATATAATCTAATAAGGTATATCAAAACTCATTAAACATTATTTGTAGAAAGATTTCTACAAGTTTAGTACAGGTCAAAAGATGTTTGGCTAAAGTAGCCATTTGTTTTTTAAGGGTGTTGACTCTGTAATATCCCTGCAAGGATTGTTGTTATTCATTTAAGAATAATTAATTGAAAATATTTTGTAAAGTGGGAGAATAAAATATTTATGCACATTATAAGATATGAAAATAAAAATCCATCACATCAATTATATGTTAATTAAGTGGGAGATGTTGGAATATTTAATTAACAATATAATTAATTAATAGTGAAAGTGTGTGATAGTTCCCACAATATGTTTCAATAAGTTGTCTATAATGAATAGGGTCGATTGCTATTCAACTTATGACACAACTCTATGAATGAGTGTATTTAGTACCCATTCAACTTCTATAAATAGGATTAAGTTTGATCACTTGATTCCAATTCAAAAAGAGTAATCCTATTTGCATAGTGTATATCAATACCTTAACAAGATTTAACACAACTATCTTATTTTTTCTTCAATTACTTTATATTTTCTAAATAAAAATGGTATCTATTGGTTTTGAAATACTATTGATCTATTTTGTGCGATGATTATGGTTTTTCAAGATTTTACGATAGTTTTATTGAGAAGCTCTATTCAAAATAATGCTAAGACATCAAAACAATTTTGGAGCCATACGAAAGAAATCATTAGTAGTGAGTTGAATTATTTAAAGCATTGTATTAGGTTTAATCATAATTTTTCAATACCAAGATCTTGGATTATAGACAGTGTGTGACCTTAAACTAAATGAATAATGACTCTATTTTATATAAAAAAAAAAAGACTTTAATACTATTTATAATGAATTACTTTGCTAAAACTTAAATCATTAATATCATTGTATCTTGGCGTCGTTATTTGAGAGTCCTATTTATTTTTACAATTAAATTTATATAAAATGACCATAATTCTTTTATTTTTCTTTTAAATTTTTTTCTTTACTAAACTCAATCTTTCTAATTTATCAATAATTATAAAAATTATTAAAAAATAATTCAAAACTTACAACAAAATCATATATGATTCCATCAAAGCATACAAAAATAGCAAAAAAAAAAAAAAAATCTAATATGTTAAAAAAAAACAACAAAAAAGCATCAAAAACTTTTTTGTGCTTCAAGTAAAGCATATCTAAATATAACCAAAAATAAAAAGCACTTTCTAGGCCTTGGTTAGCAATGCAAGCTTTATCACTTACATATCCACTAAGAAATTCATGCTAACTTCTTAATCTTCACCTATGTAATATTTTGACTTAAGCACAATGCATAAAAAAGAAATAAAAAATTGCATCACTCAATATTCTTAACCAAAAATAAGCAACAATAAGATGAATTTTGAAGCATTTATAATTCTATCATAGTCAAGGAATGGAGGCACAATATGAAATTTTATCAAGATAGATGGCAATGCATATCTTGTAGTAGACAACAATGGTGAGGTTGAGGGTCGCAAAGAGAAGTGAACTCATCTAAACCATATCTCACCTAAGACAGTGTTGGTATCTTGTGGCGAGCACTGGTAGTGAGGGTAAAGGTGATGGTGAAGGTGAGGGTGAGGGTGAGAATGTCAATCTTAATGGATCTTAAAAGGATAATGGATCTTAAGGACTTAATTCATGCGTTGTTTTATTATTATTGTTAGGGTTTCATTTTGAAACCAATGAGAATGTTTATCCTTTGAAATTCTCTACTTGAATTTTGGCTTGATAAATCTTTGAATTTTTATTAATTAACTATTTATAACTTTGAGTTATGAGATAAAAACACAAGTTGAACAAGGTATTTTTTATACTTTTGAATGAGGATGTTTTTAATATTCCATATTATTTTAATGAAAATTGGCAATGTTTTGACATAAAAACCTTAAAGTGTGATAATATCAAAACACCAAGATGATTAGAATTACAAAATGAAGAAGAAAATAGTGTATTAGGATAAACTTGAGGGTGAAATTATAATTAATCCTAACAAATATGAGCTTTCATATGTTAGGCATCATTAGATTAGTAAGAGCCAAGTGGTTTTAAGCTAATTTGGATATTTTAGTCGGTCAAATAAAAAAAAAATAACTAAAGACATAAGAAAACATGTATGCTCTATGAATAGTTTGTGAATAAACTCAATAAAAACTCATTTATGTTTATTTATAAAATTAATGAATAAATTTAAATAAAAATTTAAAATTTGATTGATCAATAAGTAAGTGAACATATATAAGCTCAATTTACTTATGTTCATAAACATATTTATATAATATTCATGAATATGTTTGTTATAGAATTCAATTATATTCATTTATGTATGATAATAATTTATTAATCAATTAACTTTAAATTTAAAAAACTCCAAATTTTAGCAATAAATATAGTCAAATTTTAATCCAATCCTATAATATATCATCAATATTTGTAATAATTAATTCATATACATAAAATAAAACTAATATATAACCTATAATTTATCACTAAACACAAAAAAAATTACACATTATATCTATAATGTTGAAATATTATAAAATAAAAAGAAGTTGGCTAGTAAATATAATAACTTGATAAAGATTAAAAAGGAACTATGAGAGTTGCAAACACTTTATCATATCATTTACAAATGCTTTGAGAGATGTTATTCTTATTATTAAAAAAAGAAATTTTCTCTCATTTATTTCATTTAACAATGTCAAAATGTGCCGATAATATTCTAGTTGTGGATATATTTTGATAATATAATATGTCCATCAATTAATATGATTTAGAAAATAAAATTTTTTAAAAATAAATTAATTAACAATATGTTTGATAAAAAAAAGTTGACAAAAGCGTGTCAAACTTAAACAAACTTAAGTTTGAATATAAAATATAAGTTTATTGATAAAAAAATCCAAAACTTTGTGAGTTTAACCATTATGCACAATCATTTAAATTATGATAAATTTAGCCAAATTTGACAATTTCCTAACAATTATGTCTAATTTGTAATTTTAGTCAAAATTGAATGACCTATTCCATGACGTAGATTATACATTGAATTGAATTTTAAGTTTTTTATCATCTTAATGGCCATGATTTTTAAAATTCAATCTAATTACGTCATGGACAGGTCATTCCATTTTGACAAATATTACAAATTAAACATAATTATCAAAAAAATTATAAATTTAACTAAATTTAAAGGATTAGACATAATAATCAAAATGTATAAAATTTTAGATTTTTTTGACCAATAGACCTAAAATAAAAAGAACTTAACAAAAACTCAGTTGAAATTTAAAACTTGATTATATAATAACTTAACAAGCAGAACATTAAATAATTTACCTTTACTTCCTTTGCACCCTTATAAATAGTTAGTCTATTTAACTCATATGCAAAACTCAATGGATTGAAATCCTCTCATGTTGCATTCAACATGATCTATCATGTTTGAATAAATCCAACTATTTTTTTAAAATGAATGGTTGAGATTTCATTAGAAAAATCATATTTAAATTTTCAAAAGTGAAACATTATATGCTAAAATTAAATCTCAATCATTCATTGCAAATAAAAGGTTGCATTTATTCAAACATAATGTTGAATGAAATATGAAAGGATCTCAATCCAAACTCAACAACCTAAATAATTTGACCAAACCCATAACCATCCAAAACTACTAGTAATTGTTTTGCCATCAGGAATCTTCTCCGAGATGATTGAGAATCAGTTGACAATTCGTGCAATTTAATGGTAACGAAATGACAATGACGTCCATGAAATTGTTAAGTAAATCTTTACTTTGTTCTCAAGTAGGATTTGATATATGCAATTGGTTTCTTACATGTAAGGATGGATGTAAGTATTGACCCACACACACACATATAAATATATATGAAATGTGGCGGGTTATTTTATTGAAATTGGGATACTGAATTCTTAGTATTAATTGTTTGGGGATTTGTGTATTTGTTTATATCAATGTTGTCAAAATCATATTTTGACTCTATGACCTTAAGAGTTGAAATCTTATGAATAATCCAACGCATACACAAAATTGTTTCCTATATAAAATCGAGTGTAATCATGTGTGAACTCTGTAGAATCAGTAAGATCATGTTTTTGAGGCCGATTTTAATGAGTTAAAGGAGCAAGCAATCTAGGCTTTTTTCTATGGGTTGAACTATTGTAATGGGTTTATGAAGTGAAAATTCCAAATTTTTTTAACTCAACCCATTTGTGTTAGTAAAATACTGTGTTTTGCAAAAATCCAAAATTTTTTTCTTTGTTCCTGTTCTCTGCTACAAAATTGGACTTAGGGATTTGCGGGTTCACCTTCTTCATTTCTCTTCTTCTCATTCCTCGTTGCTACTTGACTCCACTTTTGTTGCTGTTGCTCGATTCCACTTCTGCTACTGCGCGCCTCTACTTCTCTAGTTGCTGCTTACTTCACTACGTCTCGAGGAAGCAATCGGTTTCGAGAGGTAGGTAGCAACTTCTTAATTATTATTGCTAATCCTTTGACTGCAATTGCTTTCTTTTGTGTTAATTTCTACTTTTAGCTTCATCTGTATTTAATTTATGCTTTTAGTTCGGTTGGGTTTTGTTTAAACACAACTGTTGTTACCTTTTAGCTTTTGTCTTTCATAATACATAGGGACAATTTATTCAATTTAATATAAAAAATAAGAAAATTCAATTTTTTCTTTTTGTTTGGGATTTTTTGATATAAAAGTCTAAGCAAATAAAGGTTTTTATGACTTGTAATGTCTGATGATTTGTGCCTCTTTAATGTTAATTTCATAGCTTTTTTTATTGCTTGAATTTATGGATTTGAAGAATGTCCTTCACATTAAGAAATTTTAACTTGCTCTTATGTGCTTGCTATCCTGTGGATTTAAAAAGTTTGCTTGAATTTTGAGAATTTACTTTGGGTGTTGATAAGATTAAGCATTCTATAATCCAAGCAAGACTAACGAATAAATTAATAAATAATTTGATGTCTTTTGTTGGGTCTTCAGCATCCAGAATTAAGAGTTGGCTTATGATAAAATCTGTGGTCATATCATCAACTTGTCCAACATCAATGCAAATAAACAATCTGTCTTTACATTAAACATTAATGTTATGATGTGAGATATAAACTTGAATCTCTTTATGAACATGTTTTCTTATGATCTGCTTAATTTCGTTTTGTGTATTAAATTTGTAAAATATCTTATCAATATTTTTATATATTTAGAATTTAATTTGTATACGAATTTATTTATATTTGATATAAGTATAATTATATTTTAAAAAATATTTTGTTATGTTGTAAAATCTTACAATTTTACTATTCCGATTAGGATTCTCTACTGATTTTAGGATAGAAAAACGAGTTTGATAACCTTGGTTTATATGATATGTTTTGAATCGTGGTATGAGAATGGAAACATGGTATACTATTTAAGTTTTTTTATTATGTAAGGAATAGATTTAATTGGCATTCTCTCTGTTTCACAATAATAGACATTTTAGAGATGAACACATATTAAAGAAGCTATTAAATAACTTTAAAACTAGTTGAGATAGACAAATATCTTCATATTTCCTTCGTTTTTGAATAACTGTCGTTTTAGAGGTGTGCAGGTAGATTAAAAAAAATAATTAAGAATAATTTTAATTAATATGGATTAATATACCCTTGATTGTTTTTAACCAAACCTATTTTCCTAACACTAATAAGAAGCAATTAATTAGGAAAAAAGAGAGAGTTGATGACGAAGATAAATTTAGAAAAAAATCAATTAATATTTCATTGATATTCTAGAACGATAATTATATTGAAACAGTTTTTTTTAAAAAAAAAAGTCAATTATTCAGAAACGGAGGAAATATTAAATAATTTTAAATAGCTTCAATATTAGTGATGAGGGTAAAATTGAAAAGAATGTAATAAATGATGAATAGAAGTCATAAAATGATAATGTGAAACAAAATTCTTTTTCTTAAAATATGTATTATTGTGAAATAGAGAGTATAATAATTTGAATTGTAGTATGTAAATCATACTTATTAGTCGTAAACTTGCACGTTGTGCGAGATGATTATAATAATAAATTTAATATTTATTTTTATTAAATAATTAGTTAATTAATTGAATAATTAAATATTATTTTATTAACGGTTATTGTCAATAAATAAAACAAATTTCTTAAAATTTGTATTTATATAAAAAAGTAGTTATAAAAAATGATTATCTATTAATTCATATCTCTAATCGATGCCTGGATGAATCTCAGGGCAGCTGGTAAATCTGACCAGCTATCAGATACTCTTAGCGATACCGAAATTTATCGGTGAGCAATATGTTATCCCTTTCTCTGTTTATTATGCTTTATTTTTACCAACTTCGTCAGTTGTTTCTCATGGTCCCTTAAACCATCTTCATTATCATTCCTACATTGGCATCAATTTTATGCAGGTAGTGCTTTGATTCTTGCTGGATGGTAGCTGTAAATCTTGTGCCACAAAATGTGACACGTTATGCTTTTTGTCTTGGTTGTTTCGTTCGTTGTCCAACAGCATAGTTAAGGAAGTTGTTAAGGAACCTTCTTATAATCTTCGCGAGTCAGTGGCTCAACAAATTGCTTCTATCACCTTGACGAAGTACCCCAAAATATCTACTGTCTGTGTAAAAGTTGGAAAGCCTCATGTTGCTGTTCGTGGTCCTCTGGATTATTTGGGAGTTGAGATTCTCAGACGCAGAGATGTTGACGTTCCAAATTAAATTACAATACACTCTTGTATATGACACTCTTTTATCTCTGTTGTATGAGATTTTACGTTTGAAAAGCAGTAAAACTACTTGGATTTATTTTTTCTTCCCTAAAACATTATGCAAACTGTAACTTTTTTATATGACGCATGAAGGGGAAAAGCACCAAATACCTTATGCTTCTTGTAAATGTAGATATTTAATTTACCTCCAATAATTTGATGTAGTGTCTTGTGCTATCATTATGAAGATAAAATTGGCAGATCTGTTTCTTTGTTAATAATGTCATCCGTCACATGAAAATGCAAGTAACAACTTCAGACAAAGAATCCTACTTTCCATATATTTTCATTTAATTTTATAAATTCATCGAATTTGAATGGAATAACATATCATTTGAGATAGGAACACTGTGTAGTTCCCCATGCATTGTTAATTCTAAGAATTATTTGGCATCTAAGTTTGGTCAAGTTATAGGATGCCATCTCACCTCATAAGTTTTCCTGTATTCCACCCTACTTGATAGATTGATGGAATAGAAAGCTTTTCTTATTCTCAACAAAACGAAATCCAAAATTGAAATGTTTCACTGATAAATATAATGGACATTGAAGAATTTGAGACTGCTTTTAAGCCATTACCAGAGATCACTAACTTTCTGCAAGACTCTTGTAAAGTGCAAAAACGATGGATAGTGTTCTCAACACTTCTACAAAAACTTTCTATTACAATGCGAAACATAGAAAGGAAGGCCGCCTCATGCAGCCATTGTTTCCTGACCAGCAGCTTTGCCTTTGCGGTTCCAAATTGGGGTGGTCTCAATAAGCTTGTGTGGTACGAGATGCCTTTCCCTCTTAGTGAGCTTCCGGAAATTGTGCACTCTTAGCCTGGCAATCTTAGCCTCCTCCTCAGGGGTGGTCTCCCTCACTACTACAGTCAATCGACACTCTGGTCTCACTTTAACTCCAGCTCTACCCTTTGCATGGTAAGCAATTCTCTTCTTAAACAGTCCCTTACCAACAAATGCCTCAGCTATATGAAAAGAGGAAACAGGATAAGTAAAGTTCTAGTTAAAATCTAGGACCCAGTTCACATCCATTACTTACCAACAAGGAGACGATCTGGATCCAACCCATGATTATGAGTTGCATTTGCTTTAGCAGAATGAATAACCTGCAAAAGGCAAAATATTAGATTTTCACCTTTAAATCCTGGCCATTATTGCAACAAACCAAAAGGATATCATGCTTTCTTCCTAGAAATTCTGGATATGCCATCAAAACTCGAGAGTTAAGCACCAAGTCCTGGAACAGTATCTGCACTTGGACATGTGCATGACCATAGCATAAAAATGATTTCCATATACAATTTGCCAAATCATCAGGATATGATTGCAAGCCAACTCCATATGTCTATCCCTAAAAAAACAACCCTCTCCTTGTCTCTTATTCAAATTTCTATTTTCTAGAAGTACAAGAAAAGGACTCTGATTTTGATGAATCTATCAATTTTCTTGCTACTTGGCAGAATGACAAGCTGTAGGATGGTTGTATAACCTGATAGACAGTTTTTGCAGCTCTTTTTATTGTCACTTGCAGCTGTATCAATGCATCTTCAACACGCATGCCACGAACCAATGCAGCAACCAAGTTGACCTTCTTAGGACTCTGAAACAAGAAAGCTAAAATTAGTCAAACAGTTAAACTGCACCATGCCTGAATGTTCATTAATCAATTCTTAAAACACTTCCATGAGAAAACATTACATTGCTTAATCATTAAAAAAAGAAATATCCCAGGTCAAAAAATATTTATACTGTTTAATCATAACAAAAAACTATTCATGGTCAAACCCTGGAATGCGTTGCTTCAGTTGACCTATAACAATAGCTATGTGGTGCTACTTTTTTTCTTTGGTACGTAGGAGGTTCTTAAAGAGGAATGTGGCTGCCACTTTTGAACCCTTGACCTCCTGCACTATGAGGTAGGCAAATGGACCATAGGCTACCAGCCAAATGGCACAAATGTCTTTCTTCAGTTATGCTTTTAGTGTGCCTACTTGTTTTGTCCATCCTTTCATGAAATGCACAATTTTATGTCAAATATATTCATACATGAATTGGGAAAAACACTTTGCAAGGCATTTTCAGTCCTACTAAAGAAAAAAGAAAGAAATGTTACAAATATGAATAAAGTTCATAAAGTTGAGGATGACTTGACATATAACCACATCAACTTCTTATCATTATGGGCAAGGTCACATTCAGTTTCAAGTTTGCAATAAAAGAATGAAGTACATCATTTTGGAGAGTAAGTAATTATGAATAATCTGCACACCAATAGTATCAATTAAGTAATAATCTGATCGAGCAATACAACAGATCCCATCTATTTGCAGTTATCTAAACAGCACTTTCTACTTAATCAGGATATACAATAATTTTGGTATTGCGATCACAATTTTCAGTAATTTGTTGGTAACATGACAAAACAGAACTTCAGCAGAAACTAAGATTCCTGGAAGCGCTGACTGGAATATTATCAAGCAAAGAAAATGCAGCATCTCGCACCTGTTTTATGCCCTTTAGTACTGCTTGAACTTTTGATGGTTTAGAGACTGCCTTCTGCTGTTCAGTTTTCCCACTGCTTTGTGGAGTTAATGCAAGAGTCAGTGGAGATTGAACAGGCGTTTCCTCTGAAGAATCAGCTAGTAATCTCCTCGAACTAGAGATGCCCTGTAATGATGAAAGACAGAATGAATTAGGGAAGTACAAGGACAAAAAATGAAACAGAAATACAGTTGAAAAAAATCCATTCATGGTTGTTACCAACTTAAGTGCCTCATGTCAATATCATGGAATTAAATAATGCAACGGCTGTTACATAACGGCATTTTTGCCTTCCGTTCAAGGTTGTTAAACTCGTTTTTTCAACCTAAAATCGGTAGATGACCTATAAACTCATATTGTAAAATTGAATCATAAATTCATAAGATTTAATGACATAATAAAATACCATTTAAAACCTAATTATACATATATAAAAATATAAATAAGTTCGTATATAAATTAAATCCTATATATATAAAAATATAAATAAGATATTTTACAAATTTAATACACATAAAACTACATTAAAAAGATTACAAGAGAGTCTGTTCAGAAAAGAGATTCAAGTTCATACTCATATTAGAACATTAGAATACATAAAAGAAATTAGTTCAAACCCATCACACATTTAAGTTAACAATACAAAAAATACAATTAACTACTCTATGAAATGTGTTAAATAGTGACTCATAATTGAAGATAGTTTATACTCAGAATTCCAATAAAGAGGATCGAGGGAGTGTAAAATCGTAAAATCGATTTCATTGAGTTTAGTGAGTTCAAACGCGATTTTGCTTTGATTTTACATAAGAATTGATTTTATATACGTGTTGATTTATTTGAGAGATTTTGACTGGTATTGTAAAATTATACGAGTCAAAACGCGATTTTAACAACTATGCTTTCATTACCATTATGATCGTTATTTAACAGCCGAAAAATTTCTATACTCCACAATGATTGTAATGACTGTTTTGTAGCAATAACAATCATCATAAAATGGTGACGGTCATTACATAACAGAGCATTTTTTTTTTTTTCTTCTCCTCATTTATTTCTTTTTTTCCATTTTATTTATGTCAAATCAAAACTCAGTCAACTTAACTTTCAAAAATTCTTCATCGATTAATTCAAAAAAATTAAATAGTAAAATTTATGTTTATTAGTTAGTTGTAAATCATAATTTTAGCGACTTATGAAAATATTTCTTAATTTGCAATATTTTATAATTTTTTCCGTAAAACTTGCATAGTGGTTTGTCGTTACCATTACTGTTATACATGACCGTAACATGATTTTAACCATGACCGCAATTTAAATCCATGGTCAATATACTATTGCTGTCCAGTGAATTGGGGGTGAAACTCAAAAGTCCATATATCAGTCTAATCATGCAGCAAAAAGGATGCATAATCTAATTCCAAGTAAAACAAACACAAGTTGAATTAGATTTCTTTAATTAACATGAAGTGATTTTATTTTAGGGATTTTCCATGGCATAAAATTTCCTACAATCATAAATCTATGCTAAATCATGAAATTATACTAGAAGATGGTACCATCAAGTAGTGTGTGCCGAAGTAACTGAAAACTAAAAGGATGTTGCATTGCTACAGACATCACTGAGGGACTAGAAAAACTTCAGATTCCAATGCAATCGTAGATATCTTCACACTCGCAAACTTTTAAAGTATATGAAAGCACGTGTAATCAGACTGTTCTGTGTTTCCATAGTAACATTTTTTTTTAATATTAACAACAGAAATGTAAGGAGAAGGACACCGTTTTCATCATGTCATGAAACATGATTTAAATTTATGAATACATATTCACATGTTTGATGCAAGTTCGGGTGCACCTGAGGCAAGTCCTGTCTAATAAAGTGACTATATTACGATATCAAAGGACACAAACACCCCTCAAATTCAATCATGAAAATTGTAACAAAAAACATGATTAATGGAGATGGCATTACCGCCTGATGCAAGTATTGGTAGAAAGGCCTCAAGACGTTGGCAGAAGGTAACTTCCATGACCTCTGTAAATATGGTAATTCCCCTGCAAAGATAACCGACATAATATTGAATATTTGTAATCCCCAATTTACAAAAAATTTTTAATAGCTTTCAATAGGTTGTTACTTGTTGCAGGTAATCCCTTCACATTGGTTATTTCTTATGGTTTGCATTTGGAACAAGATTAAAATTAATTATAATCATATATAGAATCATAAACAGTCTATAAACGTAGTTCCATCATTACGGGGAGGATTAGAAATGGACTAACCAGGTAAAAGATACGACTCCAAACGGGAAGAATTCGACGAAAAACTAGCAAGAGCAGTGTAATTATGCGCCACTCTTTTCCCAACCTGATGAAACAACGATTGCAAATGTCTTTGCCACCCCGCCATCAATTCAAACCCTAATCCTAGAATGAAAGCATTCAAATCACCAACTGAGCAATAAAATTAACCATGAAGAGAATTTCTGTGGTGAGTATGAAACCTAAATATAAGAAGATACAATTTATTCCTTCTATTTTTTTTAATGTTATATATTTGTTTTTTTCCTCGAGAAACAAACTGAAATGATGGACTATCACCTGATCGAAGGAAAAAAACCACAATCAGTGGACTGTGAGGTGAAGCGCACAACAGTCGCCCTCTTTTGACACCTTCGGATTCGGATTTGGATTTGGATTTGGATCAGTTTGGTTTTTTTCGGATTTCGGATTATATCTTACCGCGGCCAGATTTTGGGCTCGCCTTAAGCCATGCGAGAAAGTCTAGCGTATACTCCACTTATCATTTAAAAATTAAAACTTTCAATATTTATTATTTTTAAAATATTTAACAATATAATTTCGGATTATATCTTACCGCAGCCAGATTTTGGGCCCGCCTTAAGCCAGGCGAGAAAGTCTAGGGTATACTCCACTTATCATTTAAAAATTAAAATTTTCAATATTTATTATTTTTAAAATATTTAACAATATAATATAAGCCAATTTAAAAGTTTCAGTTAAATAAAAAAATCACTTAAAATAATGAATCAAAATAATTAACTTAAAATTTTTATTTAAAATTAAATTATTGATTTTTCAATATTTTTAAATAGATTAACTTTGTCTTTAATATATCTTGAAGTTATTATTAATAAATAAAAGTTTTATATCCTTAATATTTCTCTAAATTATTAGTAATTATTTTATTGCTCTTATTTTTATACATTTTATAGGAATTTATTTTCATTATATGATTATTATTTTAAAATTTTTTATTTTTCAGTATTATTTGATGACTAAGTCTTAAAACTTAATATTACAAAGTTAAATATATCCGATTAACAATTATAATGATTTTATTAATTACAATTATCAAATTTCTTGATTATATTCAGTACTTAAAATCTCACTAGTTGCGAACTCACACGATACACTATATTATTATAATAATAAAATGTAAATAAATTTAATATTTTATTTTTATTAAATAATTAATTAATTGAATAATTAATTAATATTTTATAAAATAATAAAATAAAATTTTCAAAGTTATAATTATATTCAAAGATAGTTATAACATGAAATTGTCTATTAATTCATATATTTAATCTTACATGTTATAATTTCAAATGAAAATTTATTAAATTTGAATGAAATGATTTTTGACAATCAATTAAATAAATAATATTAAGTATTTCATAATTAAAAATAAATTTGATAGATAATTACAAATTATATAAACATATGTGAGGTAATTGTAATAAAAAAATTATCTATTTATTTGTATCTTTTAATATTATATGCATAAATTTAAGAGAAAATTAAATATAAATGAAGTAATTTATGATCTATTACATTGTTGCTAACCCTTATATACATAAAATTTTAAATAATTAATGCAATTTTCATTTCTTGATTAAATTTTTTACTTTTTAAAATTCTAATTTTTTATTCAGAAATTGTTCAAAATTTTTACTTTTTAAATTCGTATAACTTTTTTCAGAATTTTCATGTTTATGACTTTTATTTTCTAGGTTTTAAATTTTTTATTAAAATATTTTAATGGTAATTGTTTTTTAATTTTTTATTTAATTTTTTATAATATAATATAAAATAATAACAAATAATTATCTTATATACAATTAATTCATAAATAACAAGCAATTATTTAAAGTTAAGTATGAGACTGAAATAAATACTAAATATTAATTATTTACGATATTTAAGGCTTAATTTTTTAATTTTTAATTTTATCAAATATTATTTTAATCTAGGTAAATGATAAAGGTTTTTTAAGATGAGAAAGGAAAATAATTAGTGTCATATCTTTGCTGAGTAAGAGGAGATATCTTAGGCGATGTTTGGTAAAATTGAAAATTAAATACTGAAAAATAAGTGTTGAATGATTTTAGTACTAAAAATTTAAGAGTTAAATAATTTTAATATTGAGAATTTTAAGAATTGATGATAATTATTCAAAATTTCTAAAAAAATCAAATCTAAGAGATAAATTTAATATTGATGACTATACATTACACAATGAATAATCATATAATTTTATTTTAAAATATTTAAAACTTAATTATATTCTTATTAATAGAAAGAATTATAATAATAAATGGTGATGATTATGGTGAGAGGTATATAAATAAAATATATCAAAATAACAAATTTTTTGCTATTATTTATTCCATTAAGTAAAAATTTTTTACTTATCAAATTAAGTGTTTTTTTTAAATTAAGTGTTTAGTAAAAAAAAAATATTATCAAACACACTTACAATGTTAAGAACTTAAAAAAAAAAAAAGCTATCAAATAATCTTAAAAAATAAGTACTGAATATTTTAATTTTAAGTGTTTAATATAGTTATCAAATAATGTCTTAATTGTAAGAGACCAAATTTTTTTTAAAAAAAAAGATCAACAATAGATAAACCAAAATAAGCCCTTAAATGAGATGAGAGCATCTTTAATAGGCTCTTTATTTAAACAAAATTCTTTACTTTAAAGAGATAATCCAAAAAAATGATGTTCAATACACTTTCTATTTTTTAATTTTAGATTAGAGAGTTTGTTTGAGCTACATGTAAAAAGCTAAATTTCACTATCTACTCTAATGATCATTAAAATATTTCAATTTATTATACAAGATATTAATTGATATATATTATTTTTGCTTTCGTTATTAAAAAGTTTTTCTCTTTCATCCCACAATAGCCATTTAATTTAATTAAGCATTAATATTTATTGGATAAAGTAAAATGAAGAGTAAAAATATTAAGAGTCTATTGGAGTTGTATAAATTTCTTCACTCTTTATATTAAAAAATTCTTGAAGATTCTCTTTATTTTTTAGAATAAAGAACACTATTAAAAATGTTCTCAAAGCTGTTAAGGTGGTGAAATAGAACTGGTTATATGAGGTAAGATGAGACAAAAACAAGTGAGGTAGATAGGTGGCATGAGTTTTTTAAGATGAAATACAAATGTTATTAAAATATAAAAATTTACAAGAATTTTAAAATATTATAATAAATATATTCTAAATCTAAAAAGTGTTAAAAAAAATTAATAATAATTACATACAAATACAATAAGCTCACTCAAAACTAAAATTTAATATATTAAATAGTAACATATGAATAATATATTTATAAGCACTGTTTGAAATAATATTTTTAAGCATTGATTGAGTTGAATTTGATTTTCTCTCTAAATGACTATTTTCAATCTTGAAAGTTAAAGATTTTTTAAGGCGTCAAATCTACTTCTGTAAGAAAAAAAAAGGAGAGCAAACAAGTTCCTTAATTATATGTTTTCATATAAAAACTTTAAACTCAGTTAATCTTTACTAGTGGATGAGTAAAATTACTTATAAATGACAAAAAAGGCATAAATATTTCGATCTATATGTGAAACCACTTATTTACTAAAAAAAATAAAAAACAAAAAAAAAGTTATTGCTAGCCAATAATGATCAGTAATCTTTTGTGTAAAATCAAGAGAAAAGATGAAGAGTAAAGCAAGAAAGAGTAGACATGAAGAAAGAGTACATGACATGAATATTATTGAAGAAAATATTCAATACTAGGATGTCTTTTGAATTTTATATCTAATGATATATATTGAAAATAATAAGGATATTGACTCTTACTAGTTCCTTTTCATGGAGTGTCTCTCTACCTAAGGTTAGGTTTTCCTAGTGGTTATTCTTGGAGCTTGTTTTTCTATATGGAATGTAATCTTTCTTTGGCTTGATACCTTTTGTGGATGGTTTTTCTGTCCCTTTGTCCTTAGTTTTGGTTTTGTTTTTTCTTGGTTGCTCCTTGCCTTTTGTGTTGGGTTTGGTTCATATATATATTTTTTTTTTGATCTAGTGTTTGTCTTCTTATCAGTTCTCTTTTGTTTTTGTGCAATACTATGGATTAGTTTCATGGCATTGGTGTGCATTTTGTTTTCTCAATTAGGTGGATTATTGTTGGAGATGTGCACACGTGCCTTAGTCTGTAGAACTAGTCTTTAGGAATGATTTATCTGTTGCTTGATTTTAGGAATCAGTTTAGATGTTGTATATGTTTAGGAGTTGTTATGGTACAGTGATTTATGCTTAAAAGTAACATGATTGTTATGTTTATCTCTATATATATATCCTATAATAAAGAAGTAGTTTGTGTGCCTTTAAAAATACATGAAATAGTTGTCTTTTGTCTAATATTCTTTCATTCTTAATATCAGTGTTCTCTTTTCTTATTATAATAAAAAAAACAACAAATTGGTATCAGAGCCATTTATCTTGAGGGACCAGTAAGATTGAGTGATAAAAAGCATAAACTTTCAAAATGGAGGTCGATACACAGTCATCTTTTAGTCATGTTGCTCCACCAGTTTTTGATGGCCAAAATTATTAAGCATGGGATGTTAGGATGACAATCTACCTCAATGCATTGGATCTTTGAGAGGTTGTAGAAGAAGATTACGACATTCCACTGCTAGTAAATCCAACGATGGCACAAATGAAGAATCACAAAGAGAAAAAGACACGAAAGTCAAAGGCCAAAACATGTCTTTTCTCTACCGTTTCAGGTACTATATTTACCAGGATCATGAACTTGGAATCAGCAAAAAATATATAGGACTACCACAAGAAAGAGTACCAGGGCAATGAAAGAACCAAGAACATGCAAGTGTTCAACTTGATCAAAAAGTTTGAGATGGTGAAGATGAAGGAGTCAGAAACGATTAAAGACTACTCTGACAAGCTGTTGAGTATTGTTAATAAAGTGAGGCTGCTGGGCAAGGACTTTTCTAATGAGAGAATCGTTCAAAAAATTCTTGTCACTTTACCTGAGAAATATGAGTCCAAAATCTCTTCTTTAGAGGAGTCTAAAGATCTGTCAAGAATATCCTTGGCAGAGTTAGTTAGTGCTTTACAGGTTCAAGAGCAAAGAAGAATGATGAGGAAAGAATAAGTTGTGGAAGGTGCTTTCGAAACCAAATCAGAAAGTTTTGGAGGAAGCAAAGACAAGAGAATTAAAGAGAAGAAGAAGAGCAACAAGTCCAGCAATGACAACAAAAATAATGTAAGTTCACCTTGCCCGCATTGCAAGAAGTCGAACCATATGCCAAAGAAGTGTTGGTGGAGGCTTGATATCAAGTGTAGAAAATGTGGCAATATGGGACACATGGAGAGGGTCTATAAAGAGCAAAAGCCTGAAGTAGCAAAAGTGTCCTCAGAACTACAAGAGGAAGAACAACTCTTCGTAGCAATGTGTTTTGCCACCAATAACAGGTCAAGCGATTCCTGGTTAATAGACAGTGGCTACACCAACCACATGACCAACGATCACAATCTTTTCATAGAAATTAATAAGACTCTCATTTCCAAAGTAAAAATTAGAAATGGTGAGTCTATTTCTATCAAGGGAAAAGGAACAATGGCTATTGAAAGCTTGACAGGTATAAAGTGCATTACTGATGTCTTAGACATGCTTAATATTGATAAGAACTTGTTTAGTTTTGGACAATTAGTAAAAAAAGGCTTCAAAGTTATTTTTGAAGACAAATGGTGTTTGATCAAGGATGCAAGGGGCAAGGATGTGTTTAAAGTGAAGATGAGAGCCAAGAGTTTTGCCTTGAATTTGATAGAGAATGAGCAAGCAACATTTGTAAGTCATGTAAGCAATGCAGAATTGTGGTACAAAAGACTTGGGCACTTCTATCATGTTGGACTTCAATATATGCAGAAAATAACTTTATAAAGGGTGTAGCGGCATTAGAGGATAAACTAGCAGATTGTGTGGCTTATCAATATGGAAAGCAAATTAGAAAACCTTTTCTCAATCAGCCTGGAGAGCATTATATAAGCTCTAACTTGTACATACTGATGTTGGAGGACTTCATGCAACTCCATCATTGAATGGTAATAAATACTATATTGTCTTTATAGATGACTATACTAGATTTTGCTGGATTTATTTTCTCAAATCCAAATCTGAGGTTGCTAATATATTTTGGAAGTTTAAAGCTTCGATGGAGAATCAAAGTGATTGCAGGCTATGTCTAATAAGGTCGGACAATGGGAAAGAGTACGCAAATGAAACTTTTAACAAGTTTTGTGATGAAGCAGGTATCGAACATCAACTCACAACACCTCACACTCCACAACAAAATGGTGTGAGTGAGAGAAAAAATATGAGCATCATGGAGATGGCAAGATGTATGCTTCATGAAAAGAAATTGCCCAAGAATCTTTGGGCAGAGCCGCAAGCGCTGTGATTTTCTTGTTAAACAAGCTACCAACTAAAACTGTGCAAGGAAAAACACTATTTAAGGCATGGTTCGGTTACAAACTAGATTTACAAAATTAAAAAATTTTTAGTTGCCTTTCTTTTTTTTATGTGCCACAGATGAAACGAGACAAACTTGATAAGAAGGCAGAATCGTGCATTTTTGTTGGATAACGACACTTCTAAAGCTTACAAAATTTTCCAACCATAGAATGAGAAAATTATTATAAGTCGAGATGTCAAATTTGTGGAAGATAAACAATGGAGTTGGGAAGAATCACTAGAAAAGCAGTTACCAGTGAATTTACAGTATCTTGATGACAATGTAAATGATGTTCCAGTTCGTGGCACAAGACCTCTGTCTGATATCAATGAAAAAAACAATGTTGTTGTCTCTAAACCTACAGAATTTAAAGAAGCCGAAAACGATGACAAATAGGTTGGAGCCATGAGAGGAGAGCTTTGTATGATCGAGAGAAATGACACTTAGGAGTTGGTAGACAAACCTCAAAACAGAAAGATCATTGGAGTGAAATGGGTTTACAAAACCAAATTCAATGTTGATGGTTTTGTGAACAAAAATAAAGCTAGATTAGTTGTGAAATGATACAGTTAAGTTTTTGGGGTAAATTTTTCAAAAACTTTCGCTCCTATCGCACGCTTGGATACTATCAGAATGTTGCTAGCCTTGGCAGCACAAAAGGGTTGGAAGCTTTTCTAGTTGGATGTAAAATTGACTTTTTTAAATGGTTATCTTCAAGAAGAAATCTATATTGAACAATTAGAGGGATTTCTAGTCAAGAGATAGGAGGAGAAAGTATACAGATTGAGAAAGGCCTTATATGGCCTTAAGCAAACAAAGTTGAGGATTATCTTCTAAGTCTTGGATTTGTTAAAAGTCCAAGTGAAGCCACTTTGTACGTAAAAAAATTAGATGCTGACTTAATTATAGTGTCTATTTATGTTGATGATCTACTTATTACAGGAAGCAATGAGAAGCTAGTCGATGAATTTAAGGTTGAGATGTCCAAAGCTTTTGAAACGACAGATCTCAGTTTATTGACTTATTTTTTAGGTATAGAGGTGAAGCAAGGCCATGATGGAGTCTTCATATGTCAAAAGAAGTTTGCAAACGAAATTCTTAAGAAATTTAATATGGAAGACTGCAAAGGCATCAGTACACTAATGAATCAAAAGGAGAAGTTTAACAAAGAAGATAGAGCTAAAAAAGTTGATGAAGGGCAATACAGAAGTCTAATTGGTTGCTTGATATATCTCACAGCCTCAAGACCGAACATAATGTATGCAGTAAGCTTGTTGTCAAGGTTTATGAATTGTGCCAATAAAGTGCATTTTGTAGCTGTTAAACGTATTTTAAGATACATCAAGGGCATAGCAGATTATGGTATCAAGTATTCTTGTTGTCATGATTTCCAACTCCAAAGATTTTCTAATAGTGATTAGGCAGGTTCTATTGAGGACATGAAAAGCACAATTGGTTTTTGTTTTAGTTTTGGTTCAGGTGTTTTCTCATGGAGTTCAAAAAAACAAGATGTGGTTGCTCGAAGTACAGCAGAGGCAGAATTTATTACGGTTAATGCTACAGTGAACCAAACAATTTAGATTAGAAAAATACTTACAGATTTTCACATGAAACAGATTGAGCTAACAAGGATTTTGTAGACAATCAAGCTGTTATTTCAATCTCAAAGGATCCTATTTTTCATGGGAAAACAAAGCACTTCAACATCAAGCTATATCACTTGAAAGAAAAGCAAAAAGAAGGTGAAATCAAGTTGATTTATTACAAAACAGAGGAGCAGATTGCAGATTTGTTGACCAAAGCCCTTCCAAAAGCAAGATTTGAAGATTTGAGAAACAAGTTAAGTGTTTGCAAATACTAAGGCAAAGAGGAGATTGTTAGAGATGTGCACACGTGCCTTAGTTTGCAGAACTAGTCTTTAAGAATGATTTATCTGTTGTTTGATTTTAGGAATCAGTTTAGATGTTGCATATGTTTAGGAGTTGTTATGGTACAATGATTTATGCTTAAAAGTAGCATGATGGTTATGTTTATCTCTATATATATCTTATAATAAAGAAGTAGTTTGTGTGCCTTTAAAAATACATGAAATAGTTCTCTTTTGTCTAATATTCTTTCATTCTTAATATCAGTGTTCCCTTCTCTTATCATAACAAAAAAACAATAGGATTGATTGACTAGTATAATTACTTAAGAATAAAAAGACCTATGGCATAAATTTTCTCTAACTAAAGAGGAGGAGAAAAGGTGGACTTAGAATGTAAAGGTTTCATACGACATACATAAATTATGATTAGTGCGAAGAATTTTATCAAGTAAGCCCTTTAATCTTAATACAATGTAAAATGTTTTCGAGGGGTGTGAAGGTTATCATCGAACTTTCAGCTAGAGGAGTTGGGGAAGGGGCTCTTTGTATGTCCTTCAATAAAAAAAAAAAGAAAGAAAGATAAGAATAAGATTTTGAAAAAGAGCCTATGGCATTATGATAAACAACTTGTGTTCTTTAAAAAGTTATAAAGGGATGAACAACCATCTAATGTGTTTCTGCCACACTGTACAATTTGGGTTTGGATATGTAACTTGCCTCTAAATTGAAAGGATGAAGACAATATTTTCAGGGTTGTGAGGAAGGTAAGGAAGATTATGGAGATTTTTTACTTTGATGTTGGCAGTTAAGCAAAGATTGTAAGGGTAAGAGTAGTAATTGATGTTAACCTACCATTGAAAAAAGGCATCATGATCAAAGATAGTAAGGAAAATAAGGGGTGGGTGTATTTAAGTTTGAAAATATTTTGAACTTTTGCTATTGATGTGGGCAGCTGGGTCATACTAAAGATGTGTATGAAGAGCTACTGGACAAATTTAAAGAGACTGAATGGCCTTATGGTCCCATATTATATGCTTTGCCATCAAAATTCCATCCTAATAAACCACCATAAAGCCAAAACCAAAATTGCTCTAAACAAAATAAGAATAGGCAGCAATCCAAGGTGTTCCCTCTAGTATGTCAAGGAGACAAAACTTGGTTGACATGGAACTTGTGATAACTCTAGAAAAGTCACAAGACCATGTCCTTTCCCTTACACCCATTATGCCAAGCTATTCCACTATGATACCCAACAAACTACACCATCCACTTATCCCTCCCAGCTCCTTCCATCCCCCCCCCCCCCCTATGTGCCCTCCTAGCTTTATCTTTTCTGCCTCAATAAGGACTATCTTTACCATTGTTTCTTCAAAAGCAAACAATGGTGGACAGGTTTTTGTTAACATGGCCAACCATAATACTTTGAAAACTAATACCTCATTGTTCAAAATGCAATCAATTCACCTTGCTTCCCAAAAAATCCCCTTCCATGATTATGATGTTAGTACAAATTCTGGTCAAGATGAAAACAAAAGGAAGTATAGGTTGAAGAATAGGCTCGCAAAGTTAAAATTATCCAACATGAGCAAAAAACTCCAGGGTCTCAATAGTTTTGTGAAAAGGAGGAGATTATCATGGCAAAAGGAAGCAGGTTGATAAGATGACTATTTACAACGAAAAGATGCCTGATTTCGTGGAGAAGATTGTGTTTGGTAAGAAAGATAAGGTTGATAGTTTAGATGGAAATCCAACTTCTGATGCAAAGGTGGTGGTTGCGATGCAATTCCGCCTAAAATCATGAAACTCTTTAGTTGGAACCTCCAAGGAATGGGTAATCTTTGGATGGTGAGGACACTAAAACAATATGTTCATGATCATTACCTACATATCATTTTCTTGATGGAAACTGAGTTGTCTGTTAGTAACATGATTGGTATTAAACATTGTTTTGATGCTTATAATTTTTTTATGGTCACTTTTGATGGTAGGAAGGGTGGGCTTGTGTTGTTATGGAAAAAAGATGTTGTTATGTGCATTAAGAAGTACTCACTTCATTGCATTAACTTCTCAGTTTGTGATGATAAGGGTGATGTGCTTTGGCAAGTTTTGAGCATATATGGGGGGGTGGAGGAAAACCTTTGAAAGCATATATAGGTGGCTAGAGGAAAACCTTCAAAATCATACTTGGGACCTAATTACATCACTAAACTATCTCCTTTTCTTGTGTTGTATTTGAGGACTTTAGTAAAATAATGTACCACTCATAAAAGAGAAGGAGAAGAGCTAAGCCCAGCAGATTGATTACAAATTTTTGGGCTACCATTGATGAGTATGATCTTCGTGATGTGGGTTTTCGGGGTATGCTTTTACTTGGGATAATTCAAGGATGGGTGACTAGTTTATCAAAGAACGACTTGATAGGTTCCTTGTCAATGATGATTAGGAGCAACAATTCCTTAAATCAACAGTGTCGCATCTGTGCAAATTCACTTCAGACCAAAATCCGATTATCTTATCTTCGGACAGCTTTGAGAAGTGCACTAGGAAGGCTAGAATTTTTCATTTTGAATCTATATGGATTGATGAGTCGTGTGCTGAGATAATAAAAAGTGTGTGAGTTCAATCCCATCTGGTAATTGTGGTAGTCCAGTGGAATTGAAATTTAAGTCTTATGCCAATGCATTAAGTAAGGGGCATAAAACAACATTTGGAAGTATTGGTAAAGAGGTGCGACATTATATCCATTTATTGTCTGAGCCAGAAAAGTAGAGACACAATGATGATTTGGTTAAAAAAAAAAAAAAGAAATTAGAGGTGTTCTGAGGACTTATTAAAAAAAGAGGAGGTTATATGGAGGCAGAGGTCATGGGTTGCGTGGTTGGAGGAGGGTGACAGGAATACTAAATTTTTTCATCAAAAAGCAACTGCTAAGAGAAGAAGGAATTTTATTGGAGGTCTTTTTGATAAGAATGGGGTGTGGTGTGAGGGAGAGTCTACTATAAAGAATATTGTTCTTAACTATTATACTGATCTGTTCTCATCCTCTCTATCGATGGACATGGATCACACCTTAAGTGTTATTGATACGATCCTTTGCACTGAGCAAATTGAGATTTTGTTCGCTCCCTTCACACATGAGGAAATCCTCTCTGCCTTAAAATAGATGTATCCTTATAAGTCTCTTGCTCTAATGTTTTGCTTGTTCTTTTTTCCAAAAGTATTAGGACATCGTAGGTATTGAAGTCGTTTCCCTAGTACTTAATTTCCTTAATTCTGGTCACATACCCCTAGGTTAAATCACACTTTTGTTACTTTAATCCCAAAAATCCAGTCTCCAAATTCAATGAAGGATTTTAGACCTTTTAGTTTGTGTAACATGTTATAAAAGCTAATCTAAAGTCTTTGTAAATAGACTTAAAAGTGTCGTCTATAGTTATTCATGAGTCTCAATGCACCTTTGTTCTTGGCAGGTTGATCACTAATAATGCATTAGTTGCTTTTAAGATTTTTCTTTCTGTGAAACATTGGATTAAAAGTTAAAAAAAAAAGGTGTGTTAAAATTAAATGAGAGTAAGGCCTATGATAGGGTTGAATGGTCATGTACTAAAGGAATTATGTGTAAGATGGCTTTTTCCAAAGCATTCTATGCATCTTATAATGACTTGTCTATTACTACTTTCTTTTCATTCTTAATTAATGGACAACCTAAAGGCTTTGTTATGCCTAATAGAGGTCTCCGTTAGGGGGGACCTGATTTCACCCTCTAGTTTTTTATTATGTGCAAAAGTTTTTTCAGCAATGTTAAGAAAAGCAGTCCGTGAGAATAAGTTGCATGAGGTGCAAGTATGTCGCGGTAGTCCTAAGGTGTCCCATTTATTCTTCACAACTGGAAATGAAACTGACACGGTTCAGTCTTAGTGACATACGAGAAAGTGTTATGATAAAAAGTCAATTATAATAAGGCTGAAGTGTCTTTTAGCATAGTTGTCCCTGAGACGAGACCATGAAGGAGGAATTAAAAGCCAAGCTCGGAGTGCAGGAGGTGGGTAAACATCCCAAATATCTAGGGCTCCCTACTTTCATAGGGAAATAAAAAAAGGTATCTTTAGCTTTTTGAAGGATAGCTTGTGGAAAAAAACTAAAAGGGTGGAAGGAGACGATGTTGTCGCGTGCAAGAAGTATCTATCAAGTTGATTGCACATGTAATGCCATGTTATATCATGAGCTATTTTCTTCTTCCTAATACATTTTGTGATGATCAACAAATTTTGGTGGGGTGGCGTTAATGACAGAAAGAAAATTCACTGGGTCGGATGGGACAGGCTCTACAAATCGAAAAAGGCAGGTGGATTGGGCCTCAGGCACTTGTCTGATTTTAACTATGTTTTCCTTGTAAAATAAGTTTGGAGATTAGTGGTGTATGAAGATTCCCTCATTATAAAGGTTTTTAAGGTAAAATACTATATGCGGCAATTTGTTCTCAATGCTAATGCAGGGTACTAACCAAGTTTTGTGTAGCCAAGTTTAGTGGAAGCGAAGGAAATTATTCAAACGGGTCTGTGTTGGAAAATAGGGAATAAGACATCTGTTAGAATCTGGCATGATAATTGGCTCTTTGGTGCAAGCATGCTTAAACCTTTGGTCATTAAAAATCTCTCTTTGGATGCAATAATGAGTGAGTTAATCAATTATGATCACAAATACTAGAGAGTTTCGATGATTAGTGATACCTTTCTTCCTTTTAAGTGTCATACTATTCTCGCAATACCCGTAAGCTATCATTTTCCTCCTAGCACTCTATTATAAAGACATACTAGAGATGGGATATACAGTGTCAAGACTAGATCCACTGTTGCTCAGAACCTCCGAAGCTCATCATTTGTCCTCATCACATGTACCTCACGATGCAATATGTGCTCTTGTATGGTGATTAAACGTGCCACCATAAGTTTGTCTTTTTTTTTATAGAGGGTTCTTCTGCACATACTTTCAACTTTTGAATCCCTAAAGAGTAAAGGGGTCAAAAAGCAAGGATTATCCCAACTGCCTTTCGGCTACTCAAACCATTGAGCATGCTTTAATAGAATGTTCATGGGTGAAACGGTTGTGGTTGATTTCCTCTCTCGGCTTGCGTGTGGACCAACTCCTTAGTAATAATATTGGTGTGTGGATTGTAGTGGTATCAAAGGCGTTGAGAATGAATGGTTTTTTGTTTTGGTTTTTTATTTTTTGTTATTATCCTGTGGATGACATGGTCTCACAAGAATGTACTGCTTTAGTCGAAAGATGGGGAGATTCTAGAGGTGCTGCAGCGTGCTCTGCAGACTGAGTTAAGAGCCAACATTAACGACATGTTACGACCTCAACACCACAACTAGCTATCCCATGTGTAACTAAAGTCTCTGACAAGTGGCATTTCAAAGATCAACACAGATACTGCTTTCATTCAGACTAGTGGCGTTGAAGGGAGTTGCCATAAGGAATAATGATGGGGCTTTCATGTATTTTACAACAAAAAAACTGGATCATGTGAAGGATGCCGAGACTGCTGAAGCTCTAGCTATTGGGTATGGTTTGGAGGCAATTTGAGATTATTTTTTTCATCACATAGTGATGGAATCAGATGCCTAATTGATTATTAATGGCATTAGATCATTCTCCAGCAATTTAAATTCTTTGGTCTTTTGTATGGGGATATCTCTGAATTTGTTAGAACGTTTGAGGCTACAGCATTTCTCATATTCCAAGATCTTGTAATATGGATGCTCATTTTGTAACTAAGCATGCCCTCTCTTTAGATAGTGCAATTGTTCTTATAGAGGAGGTATTTCCTATTTTGAGGGATTGTATTCTCACAAATACTCATTGTTAATGAAATTGATTCCTCTTCTTACGGGGATGAGATATGACATAATAAGGGGGTGGACACTATTTGAAAAAAACTAAAAAAATCAATTGAATCAAATTGATTAGATTAGTTTAGTTTGATTTAAATATAATTTTAGTTTAGTTCATTCTTCAAAAAAAAAAAAAAATTTGGTTCAGTTTAGTTTTGGATAAAAAAATTTTGGTTGAATAAAATCAAACCAAATCAAATTTATTCAAAATTGAATAAAAATAGATTGAATCTATATTAAATCAAATCAAGATGATTGAATTCTATTTAAAATTTATTATTTGTATTAAAATATATCCAAATTTATTAAAAATATTTATTGTATTAAAATATTTTAAAATATATTGTAAAAATTATTATTTACATTAAAATATTTTTAAAAATTTAGTTAACCCAAACTAAATTACAATTAAACCAAATCAAATTGACTCAATTAGTAAATTTATTCGATTTGGTTCAATTTAAATTTTTATCAATTCAATTTGGTTCGATTCAATTCTATTTGAACCAAAAAACCATTAATCTTACACTAAATGTTGTTTAGCTAAATTGCGAATTGAGAAGAGTTATGAAATAATGCATATGTAATATTCCAGGTTAATCTTGACAACTCTATTCCAAATCTACTAACCCAAACTAATTATCATATATATATATATAAAGCTTATAAAGCCAAAGCGAAGAGTTGATGCGGTGAAACCTCCTTATATTTATGCTAAGGTGGCAACAAAAGGTTTGTTTAATCTATTTCAACAAATAAATACATTAATGAGAAATTATTCATAAATTTCATTTAATGCATGTCTTCTCATTTTCTTTGTGTCATATCAGCTTTTCTTAAAACATCTATATTTAATAAACGTTCAATAACATATTAACTCACATCATAATCATATGACTTTTCAACCATTTCAAACTATGATACATCTATATAAATCATCTTACCACACCAATTTTGCTTTTTAATATTCCTCTACAATAGAGTAATTCAAAGTTCTCTTACAAGTAAAAAAGTATTACACTAGTAAATTTATGTGTTTATTTTTACAAATAGCATGTTTCCTTTTACAAATGACATGTTTAAAGTAATTAGCTTGCTAATATAATGATATAATTGGAGAACCATATCCAAAACTACATCAATCAAATGCATTAAAAATATTTAGTAAATATCATTTTAAAAGAAAATATTTGTTGCATTTTTTGCCCATCAAGACCCAACCCATCATAAAAATTGAACTACCTATATGACCCCATGTTGGTGTTATTATTACCACGATTCATTGTCTTGTCTATTCTACCGTTTTCACTAATAACTAATTTACTATGTATGGAGATGTCTCGATTTATAAGTTAATATAAATTTCACATTTTCTTAAGATTTTATCTATAATTTTTACGTATTGATTCAACAACTCAAATAAAGTTGAAATGATGATTCGTAACTTATAAAGTACTTTATTGATATTTATTAAAATTCTTTTACTTTTAAATTATTATATCAGGTATGATTAACTTTTATGAAATGGTGATTAATTGCATTTTATTTTGTAATAATTTTCTTTCAATTAGATTTTATGATATTATAATAATAATTTAAAAAATATAAAATATAAATAAACAAATAATTTAATATCAATTTTAAACTGTACAAAAGCGCAGATTATCACCTAGTTGATAATTAATTCTCGAACCTCTATTTATAAGCCCAAAATCTAACATTAATTCATTGATTATGTTAAGAAAGTAAATAAATGATGTTGGAAGGGTTTATCAAAAAAAAAAAATGATGTTAGAAGAAGAACTATTAATATAATATTGTATAGCATGGAGTATTAATATATTTGAGTGGAAGTACTCTTAGCTCGATGTTATTTTGTTTTATTATACATCAAAATCAATAATTTCAAATTCGAATAAGTTTGATCGGTTAAATTGATTGATTGGAGTTGAATCTCAAACTCAAAATAAAAGAAATCAAATTAATTTAGTTAAAATCCAATAACCTGACTGATTTAGACCAAATTGATTTGGATTTATCTTTTTTTTTTTTTTTTTTTACTTTTTAGGTTATTTTTTAAATTTTAAAACTATATTTACTAAATTATCAATATTAATATAATAATGACCTTTATTTTATTTTCAAACGGAGTTATTGTAATTTTATAATACAATTTTTTATTTTAGAAGCATTGAATTATTATAGAAAATTGATCATAATATACCTTTATAAATTCATAAAAAAATAATAAGTTATTATAAAAAATTAAAGTAATTTATTAAAAAATTATTATATCAATATTGAAATTGGTATTATTTCAATTATTTCATAATATATAACCTTTCGATGTAATAAAATAATATTTTATTAATTTTAAATATTTTAAATATTTATTCTATATTTTAATTATTATATAGAAATAAAAAACTTTCATGTAAAAATCTTTGATTATAAAATGTCTCATATTTTATTACTAAATTTATATATGTATATAATATGCATGTTTTCAATATAATATATAATATTAAATTATTAATTAAATCACATTTTGGTTCGATTTCATTCTACCTCTGTCTTAAAAATCCAAACCAAAATTTAAATTCTTGATTGAAACCTTTATTTTTTAATTAAATTGTAATGTAAATAATGCATATTGAAACACAAATCGAAAGCCGAAAATATTGATTTATTTCTCGGGAGTTAGTCTCAGTCAATAAGTTAGAATAACTTGGTGGCTACACATATTCAAATAGAAAGGAGCATGGACACTTTATCCTTACAATCTGCAACTCTGCGCAGTCTGCCCGACCAAAAGTTTCTTTCCTAAATCATCATCTCACCCTCCTTGGTAGTTTAGCCTTCATCAAAACAAAACCCAAAAAATTGCATCTAATTCGAGTTCTTTTCAATTGTATAGTCTATATCTAGTTATAATCGAAAAAGTTAACAGTTGGATTGTGACTAAATTTATTAAATTAAATTTGACTAAAAAAATTAGTAAACTATAATTTGCAATTTGATAGGATTAAAGAGTAAAAATTTACTATAGAAGACCTCATCGTGGATGTGAGCATGGACTTAAATTGTGATCGCCTATAACGGTAACGCTAATAGTAACAATGCTATCACGGTTATAACATAACGTAGTGATAAATCGTTACAAAATTTGTATATGAAAAATTGTAAAATTTTACAAATTCAAAAATATTTTCATAATTTACTAAAACTATGACTTACAAATAATTAATAAATATAAATACTGCTCTTTAATTTTTTTGAGTTAATCTATAAAAAATTTTTAAAAGGTAAGTTTTTGATTTGACACAAATAAAATGGAAGAAGAAGAAATAAAAGACTAGGAGAGGAAGAATATATATATATATATAGAGAGAGAGAGAGAGAGAGAGAGTCTACTTCATTATGTAACCATCTTTACTATTACACAATAGTCGTTACTGTTAATTATGGCCGTCATGAATTACAGTTTTTGACCCTTAAATGACAATCATAACAGTGACAGAAGGTAATATAACCGCTGTTATTTAATTTCATGGCTATGAGATATCCTTCTCATACATATTGCGTACATATTGAAATTAGACAGGTGAATAAATATGTAAGATATTTCCTTGTTGACTAACCTACCAATCAAACCATGACCGTCAAGGCACCTACAAGGAAAGAATGAGAGGTGAAAGAAAGAAAGAAAAGAAAAAAGTGCTAAATAAAATTTATAGTTCTTTGTTAGACTCAAAAAAATTGATATGTCAATGTATAAATATATATCACTTACACAGACATTTGTTCTAGCTTATTCAATTTCTTTGTCAAACCAAAAACAAGGAGAAAGCACAAATTTATTGGTCAAAGAAAAATAAATAATGGTACAAATTATCTATATGATAAGTAAATTCTGTGTGATGATAATATCACAGGTTCACTCTCAAGTCAATCTTCTGGGGCTTAAAAGACTAGCCTTCCTAGTTCATCTTTATTCCTTCCATCTCAAGGTATCATTTAAGGCCCTTGAGACCAGAGCAACACAATATATGTTTTTCCCGCCTGCTCAATTTTTTCTTTTCACGCAAACTATTTTCATGGATGTTATTTACCTCAATGCTCATTTGATTATCCTCTTGCCATGTTCGGTCCATAATTGTTAACTCTGCAATACCATCTTTTGAAGAACGCAGCACCTGGTTACTTTCACTAGGAATTGACAGATAATGTTCTGGTGATGCCGGTGCTATCTTGTTGTGGTTCATTTCCCTTGTCAAAGAGTTTGATCCTCTACACCTGCTAAATGTGATGAAGCCACCAATCAAATTGAATTATAGCTGCTTGTGACTAAGGATCACCAACTAAAAGATAAATGATGAGAAGACATTTTTTCATGCCTTCCCTTTCCAGGAAGGAGAATGTCAAATGAAGCCTTAAGTTAAGCATTCTCCTGAAATACAGAGTCTTCAGAAAACAGAAACAAGGCAATTAATCAGGAATATGTTTTTTCTTGAAAAAAGAATTTCATCCTTTTGCAATTAAATCACCAGAAAAGCAAAACAACCATTTTCCTCTTTAGAGAAGAAAATGAAAGAGTTACGAAGATTCAACAAATAAAGGACAACAATAATAGAACTTATTTTTACTTTCTATTTTTCATTTTTAATTAACAAAGAAGGTGACATTGTTACAAAAATCAAACCCTTGCCAAACAAAGATGCTGAAATTGAATAAAAACGAGAACAAATGGAAACGATGACAAAACATCATGATTTGGAACCAGAGATACTTGGTATCATGGAAGTCACATAATCACCATCACTAAACTTGCAGCCATTATGACAGGTTCACAAAAATATTTTAATATTAAATACCTGACAACACCATTGCTGGAGCTATTCCTGGACTCATGAGAAATCCTCTCTACAGTTCCTCCTTTTTCAGCTACTTCAACAGAGACCCCAGTTTCTGAAGATACTCCACCATCTTCTACAAAAGATGAATCCTTTTCTCCAATTTTTTGTAATTTTGGAGTCTCTTCAGTAATTAAGACAGAGGAAAACTTGGCTAGACTATTAAATCTATGTTCCCGGACCAAAGAAATGGCCTTCTCTAAAGTTTCTAAAGCTCGTTCGACCTCAGGACTAACAGGAATATTTGATTTACGGAAGGGCACAGGACTCTTCTGTGCAACATTGTACGTTAAGGGTTGACCTATGTTTTTGTCCCCATCATCTAAGTCTGCACTATCTTCATTATCTTCTTCCTCAATTTCAACAAATGTTTCCCCATAATCTAAGTCTACTCCATCTTCACTGTCTTCTTCCACAATTTCACCAAATGTTTTTCTATCTGTAGCCTGTCCAGTTTTTTGCAAAATTTCAATGACATGGCCATTGCTATGAACATTCTGTTCTGTGCCCCTGATATCACCATTCAATAGTTGACTTTCTTCATTCTCATCTATAACTTCAATCTCATAATCTTTCTCGTCCATAACTTCTACATTCTTGAGTATAGATTCACTTGGACTCTCATCTACCTGAACATTCTGTTCTCTCTTCACCAAGCTTTTCTGCATATCTTTCATAGAATGTTCATTTGAGGGAAGGCAAACATCATCCTTGAGTTCTTTCTTTTCCATAGTGTCTTTTGGCTCATCCATGGAACAAAGAGCCTCTTGTATTCGAGCATACATTGAGTCCTCCAAGGCTTTGCTGTAATCTTCATCATAGTTGGACACAGAAGCCACTGCCTGTAGTAGTATAGATATTGGATGTCAGAGAAAGCAAATGAACAATGAAAATGAATAATATATACATGAGAATGCAGAGATGGATCCTCATGCTTGAGTCATCAGATGCAGAACCTAATCAACCTATTGAGTTATGCCAACATTCCCTTAGTTTCATATCCTTGCATTTATGTAAGGATAAAAGATAGCACCCATTGCACCTTCAAACACAACATCACCTCTAAAGGAACTATTTTGGCTGGTGCCAGTTTCAGCATATTCGATTAAAACTTTAAACAGTTGAATGAGTTGGGTTGCACAGTGTACATGCACAAAAATTATCAGAAACCAAATAATGAAGGAAGAGCATCAGAGAGAATATATACAACCTTTTGATAGAGTTTGAAACCACTGCCGATAAGCTGCCTTGTGATAAAGTTTATAAGGGATGGAGGGACGAAGTCCAGCTTTATATCCACAGTTCCTATAGTGCTACAAAATTTGACTGTGATCAAAGCTATATTATAAAGAAGGTCCAAAAATTGAAATATCATAAGTTATCTACTCATGGATTCATGTTCATTCTCTTTCTGATTAGCCAATCTTCTTCCTTATGCTGTAACCATCTTTTATTGAAGCATCATCCAGACCAGAAAATGGGAAAGACAATAGGCTAATTTAGAATTAATGTTAAGAGGATCCCACCACAGGATAACCTCTTCACAGGTGAGTTATACAACTTATATTAAATCAAAGTTGAAGTGCATATACGTTGAATTTAAGCCATTTAAAATTTCCTAATTCAAGATTGTTCTTGATCTCTAACTCCTGTCAAAGAGGTTTAACAGAGAAGCAAAACCCTATCATTATTCAGACTTGTGATTTAACCATGCAACAACTGAAAACCAACTTATTACAAAATTCATTGACTTTCTAGGGGACTGAGCTTTGGACATATGAAAATATTAAGCTTTCACAAAGCTGTTCATAAGCTATATTAAAAGGTCTTGAACGATATCTGTCCAATAGCTAAAACTCACCGAAAGTAACTCCTTTGTGAGTTCACTTTTTGCAGGGCAAAGCCTCCTACTAAATCAATCCTTACCACATCCTTTGCTTCAGGGATCCCAACCTTGGTATATCCATGGGTAGCTTTGTCAATGCTCTCCAAATCTGGAATCTGAAAGCAATGTTACAATGTTACTTCCCTTTTTAGATTCAATCTAGGATAAGCTATAAAATCATGAAACAATAATGAAATTGCAACTAAAATAATAATGATTTTCACCATTTTAAGCGATTACCGTATTTATAAGACCAACAACCAGACCATCTTTGAGGTATTCAAACAAAAAATAGTGCAGAACAGCCTCCCTAGTTGATAGTGGCCATGTCACCTTCACCCTTTCTTCCAAAATTTAAGTAAAAATCGGCAATATTTAAGCTGTGGAATTCAAGCGAAGGAATCCAACGAGTAACTTTAACAGTTTAATCTGGACAAACCTCAATAAAGATATGTGTTCACCAATCCGGACTTTTTGCAAACATTTGCACATGGTAATTTTAAAAAGTGGAAAACTAATCTGCGGCCACCTGGGAAAAATTAAACATCAGGATATCACCAAAACTCAATCAGTTTCAGTTCACAGCAAAAGTTCTTGCAAAATATTAATCTTCATTTTGAACACTCTTGACTTTTTGTATGTCTGATGCAAACCCTCACCAGCCCCAAAGAAAGTTAAAGGATAATAAGGATAAGAAAAACTTAGAAAGGTGAACAAAAAAAATTTAGCATAAGTACACACAACTATACTTCCTACTGCTGGGATTGCCCACAAACACTCTTCTCCTAGTCCTTAACCTCCTCCCTGATGCACTTATTAATGGGCACAAATTAGAAAGAACAATGCTATATCAGCAATGTTTCTTTCTTTGGTTAAATAAATAAGGAATTATATATGAAGGATGGATTGACTTCGAGCAAGCTCTCATTTTTATCTTCATGATCCATAGGAGTTAAACATTTAAAAGAAGGTAGTCCAATATAGCTCTGCGTATCCTTATACATGGACCACTTTGATTTAGCAGGATTTAGGATTGATTATGAAAGAAACTTAGCAAAGGAGCATTTCTATGGTTCTATATCTCACCCATTCTTCTGGATCTCCATATCCTCATTTACTGATTATTTCAGTTTTGTAGGATCCAGAGTTGAACAATGAAAGAGGCAAAAGAGCATGTCCATAGTTCTTCAACTCACTCAGTCTTGAAGACATTTTTAGAACCATTACAAACATCACAATAGTATATCTTGCAGCTTGTAGAACCTTTAAATATGCAAATAATACCAAGTTTATGGTCAAAAGCTCAAAATAGGCTCGACATGCCAGAGTTCTATTCTTTTAGTCTTCATTGATGCAGAATCAGACCCCCAGAGATAATAATTAGAACATGTAAATAGCTCATAATTGGAAAATAATACTTTATGCAATAAAAATAAACAGAAAAAAGAAAAATATATATTCAATCAACTTGCAGATATTGGAACAAAATTTTCAATGCATAAAGCAAAAGAATAAACTGACAACTCCTATATCCTTGTTATTTGAATGAACTCATAAAAGTTCTCACAGTCAAAATGAAACTATAATCAAAGATGGACATGATTCTTACCATTTTCTATAGAGGCTCGACTCCCATGAGATACATAAAGCTGCAAATAAACATGTTACTCATCAAATAAGCTTCCGAAATGTACAACATCAGAATGCCTTGAAGAAATATCTACTTTTTGCTTGTCATCAAAAGACGAACATGAAAAATTTAATGTATATTATATCCAAACTTACAAGTATCAAAAGGCCCATCTACATAGCCTTCAACAAGTAATGTATGAAAGGGAGTACCCTGAGGTCCTTGGCGATACATGACACGATACTCTTCATTATCATCTTTTAACTATAGACAAAAGCAAGCTTAACAAAATCAGCATTTCCATCAAACAGAAGTAGAAAACAATAAGAGTAAAGAATGTGTGTGTGTTTGTTTCTGAAAAGTATAGGATGCCTGCTAAAACTTCAAAATGGTTAAATCAAGGAAAAGCCCTCGAAAAAGAATTTGGAAGTCTAAAATCTTGAAAGGAAACATGACAGTACCAACTATTCTAATCAATTAAGATTTGATTGCTTTATTATGGGAGAAGAGGGAGAAAAATGAAAATTCAAAGAGGAAAAAGAATTTTTGGATAAGAGGACATACTTTCCATTCACCACATGATGGCTGAGTAGTTTTTGATGCGTCACTAAGAGAAGCACTTCTTAACATGTCAAGAAAATAGGACACTTCAGCAGTCCTTTTCTCTATCACACCCTCACTAGATCCTTCAAATAGAGAGGTGAAAAAAATTAGCGTTTGACAAACACAGCTAATCTTCATATTTGTTTGCTTCAATCAAGCTCTAACAAAAGCCTCATCCTAGATGTTTGAAGGAGCAAGGCAAGAAAGTTTGAGGAGATACTAGCCTTCATTCTCATTAAGTGAAGATTGGAGGATCTGATTCTTCACAAGGGTTTTAAGAGCATTGACATCTGTCAGTTCAGGAGATGCCAGAGTCCTGTCTAATCTTTCTCTGTATTCTGAGACCTTCCCCATCTTTGCATCTCCAAGCAAGTTAAAAGATCCTTTTTTGAGTTACCGGGTGGTAAATTAACTCAACAGTTCACAATATTTGCTACCATCTACTGAAATTAACAATAAAACAAAAAGATGTTAACAACTTGTCACAATAGTATACACAGGGTTAAAATCATTGGCATCAATAAGCAAATTGGAATGAAAAATTACTTGTTTCTATCATACCAAACCAACCAAAAAGATTCAAAATATTTTCATAGTAAAATACTACTGAGAAACAATTGGACTCCACTAGGTATATTCCATGTGCTCTCACTTCTCAACCACCAAGGTCTAATCAATAGTTAGATCCTAACCAGGCTTACAGTTGTCTGTTCCAATTAACATTTAACACATGCTGGTACAGATTTCTAGTTCACATGGTTGAAGCAATATTCTTTTCTCCTCCATCAAGCACCACTGGGTTCGTTACTGAATTTAGTGAATTATAATATGAACAGAAAAATTTGCAGATAGAAGCAAGACCGGAGTGGAGGAGTCAAAAGTTGAAAAAAGGATTCCTCACTTCTTTCTCTCATTCAAACTGTGGGTGAGATTTTCATCTGACACAGCTTTTAAGGAAGATGAGCAGTTCTTCTTTCTTTTTTGATTACCTTCCTCGTGTATGTATAAGACCGAATCCTATCAATTTCCAAAAAGGATTAATAATCTTTAAATTTTTGCAGAATCTTCATTGGGGGTTGTGACCAACCAATTTTTCTCAATTTGGAGAAAGCTGTAATCTATAGAATTTTTTCCTCACCCTCCCTCCCCTTCCCAAAATAAAGGAGGTGAAATCCTTTTTCCATTCTGCAGGACCAGGAGATTGGGTCTGACTATAAGAAGAATTCTTAGCTGATAAATAACTCGCTTCTTGGTCTTCTACCGTGTTAGTCACTACGAATGCCTCCCCAATCAGGGAAACGGACCTGCAGTTGACTAGAACTATCACAGCTACGTATTTGAAACTTCATTAAATGGACCTGCAGTCGACTAGAACAATCACAGTTACGTATTTGAGACTTCATTACTCAGGTATAATTTCTTGTAAATATAAACTCCTTCCTCCTCAATACAACCTGAGACTAACTTAACAATTAATGTCTCTTTGGCCAGAAATCACCATTTAAACCACTAACACTCATTTAGGTTTCTTTTTATTGCTTGAGCAAGCAACACATGTATCCTCAAAGAACAAATCAAGCTTCATCAAACACTATAAATGACAAAATGTATAAGAAGATAATGATTTTATTATTCAAATCTCTTCTCGATATAACACTCGTTTAGGTTTCTTTTTATTGCTTGAGCGAGCAACACATGTATCCTCAAAGAACAAATCAAGCTTCATCAAACACTATAAATGACAGAATGTATAAGAAGATAATGATTTTATTATTTTAATCTCTTCTTGATATAATAAAAGGGTAAAGTTCAGAAAATTAAATAGCCAGACAAAATAAGAAAGACACTAATTGAGCAGTAATAGCTTCTAAAATATATAGCAAACAGCCATAAACAACTTCAAAATTTAATGATCAAAAGCTCTGTAACAATTAACCAACTAACAACCTCATCAATTAAACTGACAATTTCACCGGCTGAAATCCGGCAAGAAGAATTTTACTCATCAAAAATTGAAACAAAGCTGCATTATTCCCAGATGCATAAACAATCGACCTTCTAAAAAGAGGTATACAGAAACAGAAGGAGAAATTGAACCAACCCAGATGAAGAAGAAGTGAAATTAATCAAAACTGCAAACCTTATGTGATGCTCTCTCACCCCTTAGGAGGAGGAATTAATCCAGCTGCCTTTCCTTTGATTCTGAACGCCACCCTGTATTAAAATTACTAAAAATCATCACAAGCAATCACAACACAGATCTCAAGATAAAGAATTCCATTATGATAAGTCAGACAGAGGCACCTGATGCATAACCTCCCAGACGGGTAAAGAACATGGAATTTTTATTATTCTTGAACTTGAATAATAATATTATTATAACAAGAATCAATTAAGAAAAATCAAAACTTTCCTAAAATAACTTTCACATTTCTTTTTTAAGGAAACATCAAACTGACTAATAAAGACTAAGTTGAGGTTGGTTGGTGAAAGTCACACTGATTTGACTTTTGGACAGTCTGGTAGAGGTCTCCGGGTGGAGCGGACAACAGATAACATTAAATGATAAAATCTATGCATGCAGTTGAGTTGCTGATGTGTATTTAATATATAGGTATGAGGCAAATATATGAAATATTATGAATTTTTAAAAAAATATTATTAATTAATATGCTTTACTGCTAAATAATTACATATTATTTTATTCAATATTGTAATGTTAGTATGTTATGTTATATTGATAATATATATTGTCTAGAAATATATTTAGTAACATTATTATATTGTTATATTTATATGGTTTTATTATACATTTTTATATTTTGATTTGAAATTAAATGAGTATAGTATAATATTTTTATTATTAATGATATATTTTTCAAATATTATTGTTTACTATTCAAAACTCTCTTATTTAGTACACATAAAATATTTATTACATATTCTAATTTTATGAAGGATATTATTATCTTTTGTGGCATATGCATGGAACAACAAAGGAATACTAGTATTCAATTATTATATTGACAAAAATACCATAAAGAACTGAAGTGTTAGACTTGGCCAAAAGTATACCATAATGTCTTGTGGCTCAAGTAAAAAGATTATTTCTATGCTGCTCTCTGGTTTGTTAGTACCACTATTCCTTTTTGCATGATCATCTGGAAATGGCGAAATGAGAGTATTTGAGAGTTGCTTGGATCCAAAGTTACTAGTTATCTCTCAAAATGCGGAGTAATACAAGAAATTTTGCTTGTTATGATAAAGACTTTTGTGATTAAATCAATATTATTGTAATAAAATTAATATTTCTCATAATTCTTGTAAAACTCGATTAACATGTGATAAAATAAAATTTTGATAAATATTTTTATCATAATAAATCAACATAAAGGAAATATAGTGACAAAAAATTTTTATCACGATATTTTATCACAAAATTATAGTGTCAATTTTTCGGCAACTATGCAGTTATAAATAATGAGAAACTGATTTTTGTCATCATAGTCATTTCATCACTATTTTTAATTAATCACTAAATTAGTATAAAATTATTTTGTCACAATACATAATTATTTATTGTGACAAAATATTTTATCACAGTATATAAGAATAAAAAGGCACCAAATTTTAATGAAAATTTTAATGTAAAACACATTTTCATTAAAATTTTGACATTAAAAGTAGAACTATGTATAATGAGAAAATAATTTTAGCATAATAATACTTTTGTTATTATATTTAATTATTAAGATATTATTATAAAATTATTTTATCACAATAAATAATTTTATTTCAAAATAAAATTATCAAAATAAATAAATATATATATATAGATGTCAAATTTTGATACATCAATTTCATTTTTTATAAAATTAAATTACAAATTAAGTATATAAAATTACTTTTTATTAACATAAAAATTTGTATATTCTTAAAAATGCTAAATAATATTATATATATCTAATAAATTTCTAATACTAAATTGATATTTTATGATATAGAAATAAATTATTGATATTCTTATTATTTGAAGGTGATATTTTGAATTTTTGTTAGACTTTATATTGTAAATTAATTACTACTATATTTCATCTATGGATTTATAATTGAATAAATTGTAATTATTTTGAGTTTGAATAAAATAATTTAATGTTTCATGTTTGCATTTTATTGCTTTTTTATATTTTTATTTTAAAGAATAATTAATAATCATACGAGAGTCAATAAGCATTTTAAAGACTATAATATGATTAAGTTAAATGATTTAAAGTCCACATTATGATAGTTAAATGATTTAAAGTCCACATTATGATAATTAATTGATTTTCAGAAGAACATAAGTAATTATACTTCAAAACTCTACAGTTAAATGTATTAATTATGGAAAAATTCAAATATTATTAATCACTGGGCAATTTAGCGAGGCAACCACTGAGTAGTTAAACATACTGATTTATGGAGAAATTCAGAAATAAGTGATTACTAGAAACTGTTTCAAATTTATTTTCTGTAAAAAAGAATTTTATCACTATAATTATCTTTTATTGTGATAAATATATATATCATAAAAATTATATACTATTATGACAAAATATAAATTGTCACAATGTACATATTAAAATAATGTTGTTCTAAAGAATATAATGACACATCAATTTTACCACAATATATTTATAACAACAAATTTAATATATATTGTCACAATTTTTTTTTTTTTTGTAACTAAGTTAATAAATTTCTTGTATGCCAATATTAAAGAGGACTTGATTGGTTATCTTGCGAGCAATGGTTTGAACAGTATGTCTCTTATTGGATGGAAGAAACCTGATAATGAATGTTGGGTTAAACTGGATGCGGTTGGAATTGCTATACCATCACCTAAAGTTCTGGCAAAAATTTTGTTCCCAATAGTCTGAAAGTGCATGAATTTAATGTGGTAATTTTTTTTTTTAAAAAAATAATGCATAATTTAAAATGTTTGAAAACAAGGTTGTAAGATCGATTTATATATATATATATATATATATATATATATATATATATTCAATGTCAAATTTGATAGTTCTGCACACTCACTTAATTAACTTATTATTGTTAATTCAATTGTTATAAATATAAAATACACATTTTTAGACTCGCCTAACAAAATCTTTCAAAAGCTTGACAAAAGCCTTTGATGAGATAAAATTGAAAGGACCTTGATTAGGGATCTATTTATTTACAGTCTCAAATAAATATTTATATACATATTAATAATCTTTCCAATATCAAAAAGAAAAAAAAAGAAACGAAACAGTACCACTGACAATTTTTTTAAAAAAAAATTTGGCCTTCAGGTTCAATTTATATCAGAATAATATTATGTGTTAAACGTTGTTAGTTACATAAATGACAAAGTCCGCAACGTCATTAAGAATACTGATCTAATGAGACGATGTAGCATTTTTTTTTTTTTAGTATTTTTAAATACATTAAATGGAACTCACAATGAACACATAAGCTGAGGCATCATCATTAATAATTTATTTTTAAAAAAATAATTAGGAAAAAAGAAAAATCAAAATACATAAATCCCTAAAATTAGAATCTCAAATCTATAAAACTTAAATCTCTTCTAAAATAAAAATCCTAGCATCAGTGATCGAAATTACTAACCTAAGTTTAAAAAATTAAAACTTTGCTGTGAAGGATGATATCAACTCCATCATCACATAATGATGATAAAAAGAGAAACATGAAGGAGTGCAAGCGTGGTATAATATCATTAGTGAGGATGACATTGATAGGTGAAAATCAGAGGAGACGATTTCTTGGGTATGGACTATATGATGAGGGGAAATTCAACTGTAATTTCTTTGAGCGGATTGGCAAAAAAGAAAAAGTAGTATGAATGAAGATCATCAAATGATAAAGAAAATCCACTCAGTGAGGATGAAGTTGTAATTGCTCAAATTGAAATGGCCATTAGAGCTCGTGAGAGAATAAAGCGGCTAGAGATTGAAGTCAAAAAAGCAAAGGCAAAAATGGAGTTTCTTGGGATAAAGATGAAGGAAAAATGAATAATATATGGATATAACTAGGGGAAGTTGTTTATTGAAAAAGCTTGTATTTTTTGCCTAATCTTTAGGGTAGTTTGGGTATGATTGTATGGGAAATTTATTGTTGATAAACAACTGAGTAGACTCAAATGTCTATCATAAATTAGGGTACTTTTGTGTTGGGTATTTGAGTATTGTAAAAGGGTAATATGTTGTATCTGAAACATTTATAAAAATGTTTGAATGAAACATAAGCATAGTTTGTTCCTGATTGTATAGGAATAGTTTGTTTTATTTATTGATAAGGATTGAGATTCTTGCGGTAATGAATATAATGGATTCAAAGTAAACAAATGGATCAAAACAAAGTCATATATAATATTTCATTAGTAAGTCAAAATTTAGTGAACATCACACTGCCTTGAAATAAAAATAAGTACTAGGAATAACAAATCTAGAAAATGATAATAAAATGCTAACTTAGATTATGTTAATCACATGATAAAAAGACAGTTAACAAAACAATTTTTAATGCCTAATTAGGTTCGTGGATTGATGGTGAACTTCTTTTGGTTGTAGTCTTCCTTATTTATCTTTCGCTGTAAATTTCAACAACTCTAAGTCCCTTACCAAGTTTTTATAGATAGTAGGTTGTATTGGAGTATTTGAGGTCAATGTACCTCCAGTTGGACCTCCAATTAAGCTGCAACCTTTAGGGAAGAAAATGATGACCTATTGTAGCAACATATAGTTGCTTTGTTGTATGAGGTGTAGGCTAGGAAAAGCATAGCCTATTATGGTCAGGCTACACGTTCAACATCGCAAAATTTGAAAGTGTTAAATTAACATCATATCAAGTCACTATCCTAAAAATGAAGTGCAATATTATTATATTAATTATACTGAAGTATATTGCTAGTGATGTCTTGCCTGTGATGATGATCTTTGATGCATTGCAACTGTTGAATTGCCTTTTAGAATCTACAAAAACAAAGTTTCATGAAAGTTTATAAAAATTAAACTCACCACTTAAAACACTTTAATATATGGGTTCATATGATCCTTACCTTTGCACCAATACTACCATGCCTTTTTGTACTTTTCATAGGTGAGGAATATACTGTATAACAATCATAAGGCTATAATTTGATTGACAAAGCACAAGACAATATATAGTTAGCAAACATCTTTATACTACATTAGCTAACATGTGTAAATTATTATTTTGGTAATGGTTGAGAAGAAGAATCTTGTTGTTTCCTTGGTCTTCCTTTTTTCTTAGGTTGAGATGTAACTTAAATACATAATAGTTATATAGTTAGTGCACTAATATACAATTAACTACAAAAAAAATCCACATAATTGGAATCATAATACCATTGTAGATAAATATGGATTTGAATTTTGATAATTATTTATATGTTGTTTTTTTTTTCCTCATTCTTCTCTATCATGCTATTTCTCCGATTATAGTTGCTTTGCATCCTCGAACATTATGGCTTTCTTTGCCACAATTACCACATAACACATTTCTCTTGCTCGAGATGCTTTGTAAGCGTTTCTTGCTTCATCAAGAGCTGTTGGACTAAAATAGTTAACCCTAAGTCTTGAACCTCTTTTGATCTTGACAAAGGGGATTGATCAATTCTAATGTTTCATGTTAACTGTTGTTTTGCAGTTTTTAGTTAATCTTTACATTAGAAGTTGGATAAAATTAAAAAATCTCCAAAGTAAGCAAGTGCTCTCTAATTTGCAACCGCAACTTGATAAATCGCGATCGCGAACTAGACCAAGACAGGTTGACAAAATGGACAGACGTATTCGCGGGCCACTTCTCTGCTGTGACCAATTCAAAGAAAGAAAAGTCGGAGTCACAAACGAATTCACAGTGTAAGGCTTACCTCAGTCTCGACCGCGAATTTCAAAGTAACTCAAGATGTAATCAAGTCCACAATCACAGCTTGACAAGTGTCCCAGGTAACCGTTGGAAGTCAAAAATCGCGATGAAAACTTGTTGGTAGTGACCGCGAACCTAAAAGAAGAAGATGAACATTCTTGATAGAGGAATTTGTGTCCAAAGTGGCGTCCTATACAAGATAAATCGCGACCACTATTTTTAAAAGCAGGTGAAAGGCAACAGCTGTATTTTCCTGGTGAACTAATCAGAAGTTGCCACGTAGACTAGACGTTAGACACCAACTTGGTTTTCCTTAAGGAATTTGGATTTCGCGACCGCGAACGAGCAGTAGCGATCGCGAATTAAGACTGTCAAGCATTTAATGTGAAAATCTGTCTAGCACACTTTGATGATTTTGTACCAGTTTTATTGCAACGTCTCTTTGGTGGATAGAGGCTATAAATATCTCACCAAACAGATGTAAATGCAAGAGAATTGATAACTTTGTACCTAAACTCTTGTAATTTTGCTACTCACTTTTTTCTATTCTTTAAGTCATTGTTGGGCGTGAGCATAAACACCAATTGTAATAAGTTGTAGTGTGAGCCTGTCAAAACACTAAGAGAGGTTGTTGTGTGAGCCTGTTAAAACACAAGTGTAAAGGTTATTGTATAAGCCTCAAAACACAAGCGTATAGGTTGTTGTGTGAGCCTTCAAAACACAAGTGTGAAAGTTTGGTGTAAGCTTGAAAACACCTTTGAAAGATAGTGGAACACCCAATTTCTAAGAATTGGAGAGTGGACATAGGGTTGTTTATACCCGAACCACTATAAATTGTATGTTTCTTTCCTAATCATTTCTCTTCTCTCTTCCCCCCTGCCCTCCTATTCTTGGTGCCTAGGGCCAACATGTGGTATCATAACCTAACTTCACAATCAAACCTTCATTGGGTGAACAAAGATCATGGCACAAGAGGGAATCCACTCACAACTCAAGTTTTACTTTGATAGAACAGACTATACTCATTGAAATATAGGATGGAGATCTATATTGACATAGATGTGGTGGACCTTTAGGATGTAGTCATCAATGAATGGAAGCCACCCACCAAAGTTGTGGATGGTAATAAAGAATTAACCCCAATAGAAGAATGGGTTGAAGCTCACCGAAGATCAAATGGCAAGAACAAGATAGCAATGACCATTCTTCTAAGCTCACTCTTTAGAGAAGAGATTGGAAGAGTGTTGTCACTTTTGCTGAATGTCCCTCAAGGTGAGAGTTCTTCATTTAAATAGAGAAAATATTTGATTTATATCCCTAAAAATCTGCAATATATCCCTAAAGATCTGCTAAGAATCTGCTATAATATCCCTAAAAATTTGCTACAGAAATATATATACCATAATTACAATATATCTTTAGATATACCATAATTACAATATATTCCTAAAGATCTGCTATATAAATCTCTAAGAATCTGCTATATATCCCTAAAATCTGCTACAGAAATATATATACCATAATTACAAAGATATATACAGTTATGGAAATAATATGTCAACTATGCTAATATCCCCCCTCAAATTGATGCTGGTGGATCAAGAAG
>CATIWR010070521.1:0-60970 GCA_949677035.1 Omphalea diandra
CCCACAAATAAAAAATATAATATAAATTTATTATTGTTAAAACTATATTTTTATTTATTTTTTTATTTTACACTAAAAAATAAAAATATATATATATATATATATATATATATATATATATATATATATATATATATATATATATATAGTGTTAAAGGATAAATATTTCCTAAATAAATCACTATATCAACTATGTAAAAATTACAGATACTTTAATTTTAGTAATTTAATCATATTCATGTTGTGTTGTAACAAATATTTTATTTTAATGCAAAATCATATGCATATATCATAAACTAATTTTTTGAAAATTATTATATATGTTTTTATTAATGTACACAAACACACGAATTAGGGATATAATATATTCATTTACAAAACCATGATACTTTTGTAAATGTGTGTTAATCTATATAATTCATAAACACATTTTTTACAATTAATGTAGGATCTCGAAAAATCAATTCACTCTTTGATTTCTGTGAATAGAAAATATAATATCTCACACACTTCACATATATGTTTTTTTTATTTTAAAAAGTTATTATATCTTGTATCATATCCATATTTCCATTTTCGGGCAACTAAATCCGTTATAGTATGACTTGTTAACGGTTATTGACAAAGGGCCATGAGTTTTCCAAACACGTATTTTATCGATGATGAGGATGTGTGATCGACTTATCGTTTTCATTAGGTCGTGCACCTCGCAAGTCTTTTTAAGTTTTTACTAATGACGTCTGTGATGAAAGACTTGTCGTTGTCCAATTTGTCGTGGTTGTGGAAGGACAGCTCCTTATTGCTCGCGTGGCAGAAAAACCAACTAGTCTATTCATTTATCCAGAGCCCATAATGTGATGGGTCACAGACACGCAAGGTGGAGTGCTAGCCCAGGTTTACTAGGCTAAAACCTTCGCAATTGACCCTCTCAATGCTTATATCCTGCGCCTTATATCATGAACCTTTGTTCATATACTAATATAAATCATAGATTCATCACACGTGTTAAAAAAAGTGAGTGTCCTTTTTTTCTTTGTCATAATTTCTTTCTTTTGATATATTTTTTTTATTTTTCTCTTGTTTTATTTTTTTCTTTTTCTAATAAATAAAATTTTTATTCAAAAAAATCAATTCAGATATATAATTTATTTAATCTAATAAATATTTATTTTTTATTATATATAATATGAAAATATAAAATAAAATTTATAAAAAATAATATAATAATAAAAAGTATAATTGTATTAAATCTTTAATTAAAAATAAAATAATACAATAATTTATGATTAATTATAATATATTTTATATTTAGTTTATAAATTCTATAGCTTTATTAATTTCAATATTACAAAAAAATGAAAATATCAAAATATTTAACAATAAAAAATAAATATACAGTTTATTAATGACAAATTTACAGTTTATACCAAATAAACCTACAGTTTACAAGAAATGAACTTACTGTTAACAAAAAATAAACTTATAATTTACAAAAATTGAACCTACAGTTTACTGATAATAAATTTATAGTTTATGTCAAAATGAATCTACAGTTTACAAAAAATTAACTTACAAAAAAAAAGAATTAACAGTTTACTGATAATAATTTTATAATTTATATAAAAAATGAAAATTAATAAATAACATAATTTAATATAATATTTAATATAATAATATAATTAAATTTAACATAATAATATATTATAATTATTATAATATAATTTAATCTAACTTATTAATAAAATAATATAAATTATATTAAAATTTATATATAATAATATAAATTATATAATTAAATAATATAATATAATTATATATTAATATAATTGTATACAATATATAACATTGTAATATATAACAACACACAAAAATCACTTAAAAAAATAAAACAAGAAAAAAAAAAGAAGTAAGAAGTTGTATACACTAAGAGCACTTATTTTCCTTCCCTTTGTCAAATGTTATGGACCCTAGTCCATGTTGCTACATGGACAAGAGTCCATAATATAATTTGGCCATATCCAGCATACACCCTCATGACAAAACTCTATCATACGCATATGTAAAACGCGACTTTCACAATTTAAATTTATTCCTTTTTTTTTTCTTTTTGTATTTTATTAATATTTTTTTTTATTATTGTAACTAAATTAAATTGATGCAATATTCAATTAATTCAATTCATATTTTCTATTATTATTTAATTTTAAAGTTTTATTTTTATGTAAAAATTAAATAAGCTAAAATTTTAAAATTAATTAACATATGATAATTTAAAAACTTAATATAAATATCAAAATCAAAATAATATATTTATAAATTAATAACAGTGTACTTTTAATTAAAAATAGCGTACCTATAGTAATAACAATGTATTTGAAATAAAAAATAATATATATATATATAATACAATACCAATATACTTATAAATCAATAATAGTTTACCTTTAATAAAAAAATAATATTTCTAAAATAATAACAATATAGTTAAAATAAGAAAATAATGTATATACAATACAACATTAATGTATTTACAGTACAAAGTCAGTGTACTTCTTTTATAATAGTGACATACCTTCATATCAAATGTAATGTACAATTCCAAATTAATATACTTATAACATAACATAAATATATCTGCAGCATAACACAAACATATTTAAATGTTTGAACAATGTATTTCAATAAAAAACGATGTACCTAGAGTAATAACAATATTTATAATAAAATATTTATAAATCAACAACAATGTATCTTCAATTAAAAACAATATACGTATAATAATAACAATGTACTTGAAATAAAAAAATAATTTACTTATCATACAATAATAATATAGTTATAAATCAACAATAGTTTATTTTCAATAAAAAAAATAATATACTTAGAATAATAACAATATAACTGAAATAATAAAATAATATACCTAAAGTACAATACCAATGTACTCACAATATAAAGTTAGTGTACCTCTCCTATAATATTAATATACTTTCATATTAAACGTTATGTGTTGTAATTTCAAATTAATATACCTATAGCACAATACAAATGTACTTAATTAATGTACCTGCAGTATAACACAAATATATTTATATATTTAAACAATGTACTTTTATAAAAAATAATGTACCTAGAGTAATAATAATAATATTTATGATAAAAATATTTATTATTAAAAATATTTATTAAAAATATGTACCAAAAATATTTATGATACAAATATTTATAAAAAATATTAATTAAAAAATGTATATAGAGTAATAACAATATTTATGAAATAAATATTTATTGTTAAAAATATTTATGTGATTTGAATAAAGAAAGAAACTTTTATAGCAAAAAATTAGACATGAAAATATGTTGCAACAAACAAATAAAGAAAAAAATCAAGTGAAAATCTATTGCAAAGAAAAGGAAATAATTAGTCCCGTGTGACTAAATAGAAACTAATCCAAAATACAAAATAAAATGGCATATTAATCAAAGGGTCACAAACTATCCTGGACATAGGTTCAAGATATTTATCGCGGAACCCTTTAAAGATATCATGTAATTCAAGATTGAGCCTAGGGAAGTTATTATGGTAAAATATTATAAACCTCTGAATTTTGTCATAATGGACTATATTATCCCTTAATTTTTAAAAACACTACAAACTCCTTATATTTTGGAGTATATTTTTTAAAACATAGGGATAAAGTAGTGTATTTCGACAAAACTTGAGGGTTTAACAATATTTTTTTCTTTATTATTATTGAGTTTAAATACATAATTTTGAATATTACTATGTTGCGTATATTATTATATTTTAATATTATAATTAATGCAATTTTAAAATATGTAGATAAGAGTTTCATTAGCATAAAAATAATTATCACTTTAGATAATTTTTGTCTTGGTAAAATTATATAAAAATTATCTAAGATGATAATAGAAACTAATAAACTATATATATAATGTGTACATCACTATAAAATTCATCGTTGATATACTGATCTAATGATACTATAGTGTTTTATTGCAAGTTCCAACTATTCTTATTGATAAATAGCATGTTGAAGGTATTATTAAATGAAACAGATACAAGACTTGTCTTAACTATCAGTGCATTTGCTATTTGATTTCGTTCTATATCCTACTTTGATTTCAAAGTATGTATATTTTCATTATTTTTAAGTGAAAATGAAAATGTTAAAGGGTATAGTTTTTTTGATGTAGTTGCTCTATCAGTAGGGTAGTGAAATTCTTGTGATTGAAGTTCACTTTTTCCAAAGTTAGGAGCTAAAATTGAAATTAATTGTTGACCATCTTTGTAATTGACTGTAGCAACTCTGTTGTAGATTAAAATAACAACTTTTTTTGCTCTTCCAGCTAAAAGCAAGAGCAATTTTATATATATATATATATATATAAAATTAAAATTAAAATTTTCTGCATTTTCTAAAATTATATAAATTTGTCTTTTATTTTATTTCATTACACTATTAAATTATTTCATTAAGACATAAAAAATTAATAAATAGAATTAAATATTTTTTTATAATAACGCAAATAACATTCTTTCCTCCTTCACCAATCCTTAGTTTCCAAAAGTACCAACAGCAACATGAAACAAATCATCTACAGCCGAAGCCACCAAAATTGAACCCCACCGTCGTTGACCTTCAAGGATATGGTGGGCTGAGAGCAATAAACACAAAAAACAAAACTTCAATTATTTATTTTCAGAATATCTAATGAGATCTCATTTTATAGCAATAAAACCATTTATTTGTATTTATTTCAATTTTTAAAAGTTGTTAAAAAAAAAAAAAAAACTAACTAATACAATCAGCAGCATGGAGCTCGTCACTAAACATCATCTCTCCAGTAAGATCTTGGCACAAGGCATGTTTTGTGTTATTTTTCTTCTTCAGTGCGTATAAAAGAGAAGCCCCAAATTTCATGACTTCCAAACATAATTTTTCTTCTTTTAAAAGTTTAAAGAAATCTTCAATTAGCTTTTAATGTTATTATTTGTGGGACTCACACTTTGCACACATTACTATTAGTTACACCGAATAATTATTTATTAACTCCACAATAAAAATTATATCATAAATTCAATAATATTTTTAAAATAATTGGAAATTAAAACTGAATTGTCTTAATTATGTACATTACCCTAATTTATAGTAAGACAAAGCTGGTTGGAAGGAAGGAATTTTCAGTTTTCTAATAAAGTCCCCACGAATATTAAAATCAAATGAATAAATTCTGGTAAACTTTATCCATATTGGGAATCATTTTTCATCATGGCAAAATGTCTCTCTCTCTCTTTTTTTTTTCACTCTTCTAACCATTAGTAATGGAATTAGATTGAATCTATGAATTTTAAGACATCCCAAAGACACTGAGTAGTTGATGCAATGCTGCAAGCGATGTGAAGTGTCATAGTTAACCAATAAAACCCAACTTTAATATTAGCCCATATTTAATACAAAACTTATATATTCATAGTAAGATGATACGGAAAGAAAATGAAAAGGTATAGTATAGTAGGCCTAACCCTTGAACTTAGATGACCAACGACAACCTAACTCCTAAACTAGACTATTCCCTAAGTCAAATGTGGACCTGTGTGGTGGCCATTCACACAACTGTGCACAATGGAAGCTCCCCCCCCCGAATTCAAAGGAGGGGGAAACCCCAAAAACCCAAACTCAATTTTATTTACTTTAATTAACCTGATTTTGATTCTGAAAATGATTTCAATATTATTAAATTAAAAATATATTAATCCTCAGCCTCATTTTGCCATCAAGAAAATCAGAAAGAGAAGGTAGTGGTTTTTCATAAAATTAAGCAGGGTAGGAGCCCAATCCTACATCCCCTGAGATTAAAAGCTCAGTTTCATGTGGAATCTCTTCTGGATAGAAGTGTTCTTCACTAATTCATTTAGCATAATGAGCCAATGTGTGCCGCTCGATTAGCCTGTCGTCGAATGGCCACATATTCAACCACTCCTATCCTATTGGCAATTTAGACAATATCATCAATCTGAAGTTCAACCATCATGCTAGTCAAACCCTTAACCAATATTCCATCTATCAGCCCCTTGCTATCACACCCTTCCATTACATTTTGCAAACCACCATCTGCAGTCACCTAAAGAGCCCATCGAAGAGCAAGACTTCGCGCCATTGTAGAGCTACCATTACATCAAATACGAGTAGCATCAGCCATCAGAAGCCCACCATACCCATCCTACACAATATAGTTGAAGCCCACTGAATCGTCCTTGAAAAACTGCTATATCAGAGTTTTAGCTTGGCCATATTTCCAGCGTCGGTAGTTTCCATTTCATGTCATTTGCCATGACTAACGGAAATCTTTGGATTTGTTTCGCATTTGATTGGAATTATGGCAGCAACTTTAAAGCACTACCGATGATAACTTGCTCACCACAATGTTTTCCTTCAAAATACCATTTATTACGCGCATGCCAACATGACCATCCAACCATACAATACATCACCACATATTGCTCAAGCTGGGGCTCCATTATTTTCCCCAAAAAAAGTTTAAAATTCTTACTACCCACAAAGATGTGTTGATCCTCAACGGACATAAGTACCATGCTCGTACCATTACCTCACACTCCCATAATTGGTGTTCTATGGATTCATCTGCTGGCCCATAAATTTGACATATAGAGTCTACCATCCCCTTAAGTTTATTTACTTTGGTGGGGAATGAGTCTGTGCACGCTCTGCAGACAAAATGACATACCTTTTCCATGTACTTTTCCACAAAGGATCCACCACACAGCTAGAAGCTTGGGAAGCTCTAGATTGGGCTAAGTGCTAAGCAAACCGAACCGAGAACCTATCTGACTCCTTATACATCCATATCCTCCTATCCTCGGGCAGCCTACTACTGAGTGGAATACGTAGTATGTTCTCGGCTTGTAAAGGCAACCCTCCTAGTATGATCGTCAATAAACTCCCAGACCCCTACAATATCGCCCCCTTCCCGCTAACGGTAATTAAAATGAGCCTGCCTCTCCTGGCCACACCACCAATTTGCCTCTACATTAATTGTTGGCCATTTTCCACCCTCCGAGCACCGTCTGCATCTATTAAAACCATTGACGCCATAATACTCTGCCAAGCAGAACTTGGTTGGTAACTCAACGAGGCTTTGTCAAAGGTCGCCCTCGGATGGTATTTGGTTTGAAAAACTCTAGCCATTCATGGTATTGAATCCGATAACAGTCTCCAAGTTTGCTCAGCAATAATTGGTAGGTTAAAACAATAAAGGTCTGGAAAAGAAGGTGTTGGTTTAGTGATTGATATTCTAACAAGATATTTATAATAAATTACAAAATGTGTGCTAATCAGAGATATTCAGAAATATGTCTTGAGTCTTTTTTTTACATGGGCTTTTTTTGCTCTTCTATGTGAATCTTATAGCTATTGACATAATCATGATTTATAAATATCTTTATTACAAATATTACCTATTAATAAGCCTATCGATATAAGAAATTTTACTTGATAAAACTAAAAATTATTATAATTTTGGTGAAAATTGGTTATTTATGATAAAAAAATTTCACAAATATTTTTATTGTAATGAACGAATATAAAGAAAATATAATGATAAAAAAATTTTTGTCATAATATTTTATTAGGAATTATGGGTCCAGTTTTTAGTGTCTATGAAAGCAAAAATAATGAGACGCTAATTTTAATATAATAGTATTTTTATTAATATATTTAATCAGTCAATAAATTATTATAAAATTATTTTATTATAATAAATAATTATTTATTGTGATAAAATAACTTATTACAATATATATAAGAATAAAAAAGAACAAATTTTAATGTCAAAAATACTTTCATTAAAATTTTGACGCCTAAAGTAAAACTATGTACAATGAGAAATAGTTTTAACATGATAACACTTTTTGTTACTATATGTAATTATTAAGATATTATGATAAATTATTTTATCATAATAAATAATTTTATTTTAAAATAATTTATCTCAATAAATAAAAATGTACAAAGATGTCAAATTAATATTTTATTACATTCAAGATTTAAAAATTAAATATTAAAATTACTTTTTATCAATATAATAAGAAATTATATATTCTTAAAAATACTAAATAATATACACATTATTAAACACAAAATTACTTCAATCTAGGAATAAATATGTTGATACTTTTACTATTTGATGGTAATATTTTGAACCTTTACTAGACTTTAGATTATAAATTGATAAATATTATATTTCATCTCTAAATTTATAATTGAAAAATCATAATAATTTTGAATTTAAATATATTATGAATTTAAATAAAATAATTTAATGTTTCATATTTTATATTTTATTTTTTAATAATTTTATTATAATTATCGACAATGTGAGAGTCAATGAGTACTTTAAAGACCACAGTGTGATAAAGTTAAATGATTTTAAATACACATTTTGATAATCAATTAAATTTTGAAATGATATAAGCAATCGTATTTCAAAACTCTACAGTTAAATGCATTGACTATCATCAATAAATCTGAGTGAACTAGCACTGTATCAACTAATATGTGTGCAAAAGCTATGAAGTCAAGCCATAAGACATTGACATTGGGTAAATCAATACTCTATTAATCAGTTAGAGTGGATTAGCACAGTATCAACTAATGTATGCGAAAACTATGAGATCAAATCGCAAGATGTGTAATACAACATATTATCTTAAAAATAGATTTTCATGTTATGATAAATTTATTATCATAAAAAGAATTTATCACTATAAGAATTTTTTTTATTAATTTGAGATTAATTATGACAAAATATAAAATTTGCCACAATATACATATTAGGACCTAATTATTTCAATGAATATAATAATGAATTAATTCTATCATAATATGTTTATAGTAACAAATTTATTATATATGTGATAAATTATATTTTAATAAAATAATAAATTTCTTGTAGTATAATAATTATTTCATCCTTCGTTAGAAGGTCACCGTCATTTGCAGACTTTCGGATAGTTGATCATATGTTCATTAAACTCGATCATGATATCTTCGTTTTTTTTCTGTTGTTCGCTCGTTGCCGACTATATTGCTCAATCGTCATTGGTACTTGATTATCAGTGATAGAAGACAAAAAGAAAAATATTTGTTTAATTGATTGCTTTGTAATATATTTTGATTGTGTCCAATAACAAATTTTAGTTCATTTTTCTATATTTCGAATATTATTTGAAAAGAAAAAAAAAATGAAGAAGTTTGATGCATGTTGCATATATCCAATCCATCATTATAAATAAAATTTCTAGGAATAATTCTCGTTAGAATTTAGCTTTCTGACTCTGCAGTCGTTTACTTTAACTTCTAGATGGTCTTTTTTTAATTTTTATTTTAAATGGGTTACAAGATGTAGATGGCATTTAATTTATTACAAATAAAACGTAAGAGTCTTAGGCTCTTTGGAGCAGTAAATTGGAGCTCCTAATTGCTAATACTAATATTTTATATCCACTAGGCTATATAGAGAACAAGTTGACGTGCCTGCAAATCAGATTAAGGACTTTTCTTTTTTAGAATGATAACGGACATTTTTTTATAAATAATTATACAATATTTATAAAAAATAATTTTATAATTTAAAGTATAAACATAAAGTCGGTGCAATACTATAAATAATTGCATATTAATTTAATTTTAAAATCATGAAATTATTTTCACCTTAAATTTTTTTTGATAAATTTATATTTTTATCAATTATAAATTTTTTTATGAAATATGGTATAATAGCGCAATTTTAAGTGAAATTTATACAAAATATTATTAATAAAATATATTAATAGTAGCTCTAAATTATTAAAAAATAATCTTTTTTTTAAAAAAAAGAAGAAAGACGGTTAAAAAGGATTAAGGGCTTAATAACTATCCACATAATCAATTAAATATTGGATAAATTAAGGAGAGCAAAAATGTTTTTTTAAAGAATAAAATATTGGAATTGTGCACAACGTGTGTTTCCATCCCCATGTCCTTATCCTCTTCTCTCGACTCATAGCTAGATGAGAGCCACACCACACCAGAGGCCGACCATTCTTCCATCATCATCGTTAATATACAGACTAAAATATTAAATAAATTTATAAATTTATTTTAAAATAATAAAAAAAAATAAAATAAACTTTTTTTTATTAAATTTATTATATTATTTAGTAATAAAAGTTATTTTTCATCAAAATTATTTATAGTATTATAACAATTTTACTCATTCATCTAATTATAATAAAAATAAAATAAAATATGTGAAATATGAATATAATAATGTGCAAAAATACTATTATAATAGGGTAAAAAGCCCTTGTAGAAGCAGAGATAAAAGGAAAAATTTTTTTATCAGGAGAATGAGATAAAAGATTAGAGATAGTTTATGCCCCTCTCACTTTTCATTCATAAGTTCATACCCCTTCAACCAATACTTTAAATTTTTATAATGAAATAATATAAATTAAAAAATAAATTTGATGAAAAAATTCATTTTGTTCTTTATTGCATCTTAAAACAAATTGTTTAACCTTAATATATATGTTTTTTTGCCTCCTTATCCCCCTGTGTTGCATTTTCTCTCTAGAACATGGTATATTTATTATTATTAGATGACAATATGGTCTAATTATAAATTATAATTTTTTTCTCCAAAAAAATTATAAAACTTAACGGATGATACATATATCGTTAACGTAAAATTAACTAAATAAAAAGCTAATAAGCTTATTATATAATGCACTAATAAGCTTATTATATAATGAACATTATAATATTGTATATAATATTATATTATAATGTCATAATTAATAAAATTTTTAAATATATAGATAATAATTTCATTAGTTTACTATTTTGAATATTTTTTATTTTTATTAATATCATTACAAATAATTAATAAATTATATATATATATAGTTTAAAATTTTATACAAATAATATTATACCATATATATCGACATAAAATTCACCACTTCTATATATAAATTGTGTTTTCCATTTTTAATATCTTGCAAATCAAAAAATGATGAGAAAGGGTCCTTTTAAAAACCAAACAAAAAATTTAATTATTTTCAAGTTCGTTTAGCAAAATTTTTCCTTCCCCCACATGTAGCCGTGGTTGGCCTGAAGCTGTATGCAACAGATGTTCTTAATTTAGAACCCAAGAAGAAAAAAAAAGTCCCCGATTGCTGCATTAGACGCAGTCTAAATCTGAAAAATTGGAGACATATGTGTGCTAGCTGTACCAAAAGTCTGGTAACCTAGAAAGCATGAATGAGTCTAATTTACAATCTAATTACCACATGTTTTGTGCATGTGTTATAGTTAAATTAAATTATTTTACAAATGTTGACCGCAATGTTTGGAAGAGCAGTGCCTCCACATTTGTGGGCAACTATAGTGGAAATTCTCACCTTCACTCCTTTTTCTAAATTACCTTTTCCTTACCAATGATTTGAAATCTGCCTTTATAGTGTTTTTTTCCCTTTATTTTATGTTCCACGTTTCTAAAACAATTTTCAGAATAGCTGCCATCAGCTACATACAATTACCAACCCCCAGTCTTCACTAGCTTCACCAAATTTTCTAGTGCCGATACCCATCCCTCATTTTTTGTCATCATTTTTCCGTTTTATGCCAAAACTCAATATGTTTCTTCTCTGCTGTAATTGATCATAAAATTATCCCATTGGTCTAATTTTTTTTTTTTTGGTTAGTAATTACTCGTGGGCCGATGGCTAATTAGATGTAGCATACCAACCAAGTCGCGTCATACGAATTTTAGTTACTTTAATTTTAAGTAGAATTACTTTTGAATTCTATATTTTTTATGAGTTTGAATTAAGTTACTTTAGTTATTATTGGATTAAATCATCACATTAAAATATAAAATTATTTTAAAATTTTAAATTAGGTGAGTCAATTTTAAACTAAATTAATTAATGCCAAATTGAATCAATTGAGCCATTTAATTTTAAGACAGATTTGAATAAAATCATTTTAAATTGCAAGTGAAGTAAGGTAAATTATTGGGTCATTTTTCACTCAAATCAAATCTCATCAAATTATAGAAAAAAATGAATCCATGAATCCAATTTGATTAATAAACAGGTCAAATTGAATAAAAATGTCATCTTTATTCCGAAAGATAAAGATAGAATAATAGTAATAATAATATATTTATGAGTCAAGTCAAAGAAGTGAAAAAGAGGAAATTGATCAAAGGCTATTATTAGGAATTGAAAATAATATTTGTAATGTACCAAGGATAATCGAAAATTAAATTAAAACAAAAGTCATATATGGACCCCCAAAAAAAATAGAAGAAACAATAGCTATATTAAGCAAAAGTGATAAATAATGTTACAATTATTATTAGGTGTTGGATCACTTGTATTTATTATACATCAATAACGAGATATGTACCCTCATTCTAGAAATTCATTTGAGATGGAGAGAGAGCTTTCTCTAGTCTTTCGTCAAAGAAAAACAAAACGTTAACTTGCATAGCAAATTATTTATTATGACATGTTGCAATTGAAATGATTGACCACAACCCATTTGTTATATAATTCCCTTCATCAAACGTGCGGGCTAAGAAATAACATATAATAATACATGCATAACTAATGACGTCTGTCATCAATTATCTCTTAAAATCTAACCTTTTATATTACCTAATTCTATATGTCAACATCTTCTTCTGTTGCAAGGAAGGAAAATACACACATTTGGTGGCTCACCATGACACTCAATCCTCACCTACTAAAATACCACAAAATAAAAAAACAATAAGAAATTTAATCAAGAATCACGTCCCATGTAAAATCAGAATCAAAGAATATGAAAATGACATTATTAAAGAATATTACAAGGCGACGGCCTTGGTGTAGCTCCTCCTCTCTTATATTGTAAGACTTGATGGTCAACATTATCATCTTACCCACCTCTTTCTGCTCCTTCCCTCCCCTTTCCTTCTCCTCCTCTCTTCCCTCTCATCTATATTTATTTCCCTCGTATCATATCCAACACCAAACTGCCTCTTCTTTCCCTCCTAATATATATATACATATATATACTCAACTGCTCAAAAAAACAACACATAACTAACAAAATCATGTTAAAGATGGAAGTAGCCATACCTCCACCGACCATAGACTTCGACTTCAATGATGCTCGGCCTATGCCATTCTTGAGTGCTCCGTCGACTCCTAAACGTTTTGGTGAGTACGGTCTCAGTGCTCCTACTAGTCCTTCACGCATAGCGGAGTTTTATCGTCAGTTCGAAGACTTCGAAGAAAGCAACGGAGTACCCTTTTCGTGGGAATTAACTCCTAGCACACCTAAATCGACCAAGGCATCAGCAGCTGCAAACATTGAAGATGATTTCGCTTTCGATTTCAGGTCAGAACTGGAAGACACATCTCTGTCAGCAGAAGAGCTTTTCGACCGAGGCAAAATCCGGCCCACGAAGCCTCCTCCTCGATCGCAGTACGGAGAAAGAAGCCCGCTTATATCATCACCAAGGTCACCAAGATCACCAGTAGCTAAAGGGAAAAACATTATACGCGAGGTTTTTTCAACTAGAAAGAAGAAAGATTCAGATCCATCAGTGGCTTCCAAATCTGAAAGTTGTGGAAAGAGAACAGAAAGTAATAGAGGAAGGGAAAGAACTCCAGGGTTAGGATCAAGTTCAAGCCGTAGAGCATCAAGATCGCTCTCTCCATATAGAGTATCTGAATATCCATGGGTGGAAGATGAAGAAAGGAGGCAACAAGAAACCACCAAACAATCACTAGCACCTCCTAACTCATCAAAATCTTCAGTATCATCATCTACTTCAAAGAGTTCTTCAAGAAAGTGGAGGTTGAAGGATTTCTTACTCTTCAGAAGTGCATCTGAAGGAAGAGCATCAGATAAAGAACACAAGTATCCGTCTTTCTATAGGAAACCTGAGGATGCAAAGAACTCGAGCTTCCGGTCGACCGAAAGCGCTGGTTCAGCTGCATCTTCGTCGTCGAGAAGAAAAGGGCAATTGTCTGCTCATGAGTTGCATTACACTACGAATAAAGCGGCGTCGGAAGATTTGAAGAAGAAGACTTTTTTGCCATATAAGCAAGGTATATTGGGGAGACTAGCCTTCAATCCAACTGGTCATTGACTTGTTAATGGGTTTGGATCTCTTGCCCGTTAACAGAATACAGGAATTACTCTTTATTGGATTATTTCTTTCATTCATGTCGACGAAAAATTAAAGCTGTAGATCGAGCTATATCAATTTTTTTGTTTTTGTTTTGTTTCCTTTAATTAAGTGCAATTGTAAAACTATGGTAAATATTCTTTCTTGGTATACCCATGTATCTGATCAATGCTCACAGATACTTATTAGTTGTCATTTTGCCTTCAGTTTATTACAATTTTCCTTCTCATTTGTAGACATCTTTTCACCAGTGTGGATATCCATTTTTTTTTGGGTTAATTTCTTGATATTGTTGGGTAGCTACGATCAGTAAATCAAGTTGTGCAGTGCAACTAATGATTTCCCATTTTCTTCCATATTCTATTTGTATTGTATGAACACTGCAATCAATTTTAGCTCTTTCGTTCTATAATTGTTAATACTATTTTCAGAACTATGAATTTGTAAGTTCCAACGTCAATCTAAAATCTAAACGAATGATAAAAAAAAATTAAAAAAATATAAAATAGGTGATAATGCAAATCCTTGATTTTGAAACGAAAGTCTGCCTTGGCATATGCCAACTCTGACACGTACTAGTGACAGTTCAACAATAGAAAAGTCAAAGCTACCGCAACAGGACAACTGCTATGTGCGATTGTTGACCATTTGGCATGGACCCCATTGGATAAGCTGTTTAAGACAGGATGGCCTGGCTATTTAGAAATATAAATATTTTATTTATTCTGCTGAGATGCGAACATAAATTACAAATAATGAGTCTGAACCGGAAAAAAAAATAAAATAAAGCCTGACAAGTTTGTTGTCTGGCTGATAATGCCATACCACCGATCCTTGAATTGGATAGTAGCGGGCAAGCATACTAAGGCAAGGCCGCGTGATCAGTCGGTTCAGTTTATTTAATTTTTTATTAAAATTAATTAAATTAAATTTTATATTTTTTAAATCAAATTAAATTAAATTTTTTAAAAATTAAATTAATTAAATCAAATTTTATAAACATACAAATTAAATCAAATCAAGCTTATAAAACTTTGATTTGATTTAATTTAATTTAATTATATATTTTTTAAATTTAATTAGATTTAAATTAATTGAATTTATTAATAATTTAGATTTATTCAATTATTACATAAAAATTAAACTAAAATCAAAAATCAAATTTTTTTAAAATTAAAACTTAACTGAGCTGATTTTTATTAAAAAACCGGTTAAGATTAAATCAGTTCAGTCAATTACCGTTTTTGCTCACCCCAAACTAAGGGCACCTGGCGAAGAGAGGTTAATATCAATTAAGGCATGCTTGCAACGAGCTACTCACCTAATCTAAGCCATTCAACTTGTTCATGATACAAAAAAGCTGCATGAGGGCCTAGTGGGCAGTGACGTTAGAAATTTATAGGGATTACAGAGAAATGCCAAACAAATTCACCAATGTGACAAACATTTTTTTTTTTTTTTAAGAACACAAAAATTAACAGAAACAGAAACGCAAGTCCTAAAATCAGGCCAAGTAACCATGATGAGTAAAAAATAACCGAACAGCATTCTACATGATCAAAAAAGGTAAAGCCCTTCTTCCATACTCAAAATAATCCAACGCACTTGACAAGAAACTGAACCGTTCATTAACTTATATTTCGTACCATTCAACAAATATAGTTATGAATTTATGATTCCTTGATTACGAAAGAAAGTGAATATCCCAGGAACTGCAGGAACTAGGGGTCAAAGTTGTCAATGTGGATTGAAGTAATATCATCTGCGACGTTGAAGTGCCCAACCAACCGTGCAAAAAACATCATTTCTTGCTCCAGAGTAAATTTAATGTTCTCAGCCTGTGAACAGCAACAGCCTCTCAAATTCAAATACAAATCTTGTGTTTACATGAAATATGATTTAGTACATACCTTCCGGAAACCATGCTGTTCTCCTTCATACTCCACTAGAGCAACCGGCAAACCCTTTTTCTTCAATGCCTGGTAAATTGCACGAGCTTGATCAGGGGGTACAACCTGCACGCAGCATATAGATAAGATTATTAGAGTTTGCTTTCGAAATTATGAATATGGCATGAATTATCACTTGCTTAATGTATAACTCACAAACAATCTAATAACTTCTACAACACCTCTTAGATTTCAAGCTTACTAATACCCTTCATCATCATCCGCGCATACAAACGAATCCCCAATACAAGGATAGAATGCATACCTTGTCTTCTAATCCTTGGAATAGAATTATGGGGCAAGAAAACCTATCAACAAAATTTATTGGGGACCTCTCAAAGTAATCTTTTTCATCACCTGCATTCAGTAAAGGATTGCCTCACCACTAAAAAATATATGGAATGTAAACAAGCTACCATATAAATGCAGCATTTTTATTAAGTTTACCAACGAGATTATCGAGGTAATGAGACTCAAATTTGTGAGTTTCTGCTCTCAACAAGCTCAAGTCAGCCACCTGTTCATAAACCAACATGACAAAAATCTGTCAAATCTCAGAACTATGGAGGACCTTACCACAAAATTTAAAAACATTCTACAAATTTGATGTCTTATCAAAAGGCTAAAGATAAACAGTTTTATGATTCACTGAAAAGAGTAACACAAGAAATTGGAAAAAAAAATGCAAATTTGCAGAAGAAAAAGCAAAACAACTTCAAAGATACTCTTAAACTGCTACATAAGAAAATTGTTGCAACAATAAGATAATTTATACAATCACTTCCCAAAAGGGGCCTATCATATGCCTGAAGATCAATTATCAGAAATATATTAGCAAGTTGAAAATTTTCTTCAGTTTTTCAAAGCGCACATGACTCCAATTAAAACCTGACATCTAATTCTCAATCAGATTAAATACGTACACTAAAATGCCATAGATAACCAAAAATAAAATGAAGCCCACTTGAGCAACATCAATGAGAAGTAATTGCAAGTTTGATTCAGCAAGACATAATTTTTTTTTTTAATTTTAAAATGATTTCAACAAGCAAATCATGTCACCTCTAACAAGAAGAAATTAGTGTGGACATTTCTTCACTAGAAATACACCACAATTTTCACAACAGTGGAAATTTGATTCTTCCAACTCAATTAGGCCTCAGTCTTAAACTGGTTGGAGTCAGCTATGTAGATCTATTTTATCCATTTTGAACTATTTTGGGCAACATGTCTGAAAGATGCAGAACAGTAAGGTAAAATTTAATTTTTCCAAGAGCCATGTTAATTTTTTGAACCATTTTTCAGAGAAATTCATAAACTGAGATGCATTCAGTAACCAAGACAACACCAAATGCTTCCAGCAATATCATCAACTATACTCAAGTCAATATGGAATTAAGTACAGGATCAACCACTCACACCATACAATGAAGCTCCAGCCTTAAATGCTTCTTTAAAAGCAAGAGCAGCTAATGTAGTATAACCACCAGCTGAACCTCCAGTTATGCACAGTCGTTCCCCATCTGCCTTTCCACTGTCCACCTTGATGAAAATTATGTACATGATTATGATGTCGCAAATATTATTGCATGCACATCCAGCACAACATGGAAAGCAAGAAAAATCAAATATTTACCAAAAATTTAGCACAACTGCAACAGTCATTAACATCAACGATTCCCCAGTTTCTCAGTAGGCGTTTTCGATATTCTCTACCATAACCTTCAAAACATCCATGCAACTTAAGCATATGACATGATCATATAAAATTAATGTTGCTATCCAACAAGTAAACAAACAGTATCCAGGCCCAAATCCTATCCTCTTCTTTAATAATTCAATTAGAAAGAAAAAGTTCAGAAAGAGCCAAACATATTGATGAAACAACACCAAATTGCATTAAGAGCAAGGCAAGAACAACAGAGATTCCAGATCAACAAACATGAGGTCTTTCCCAGTTTATATATTCTTTTACTGAGATCCTATGAAAATGGAATTCGAAATATAAATTATAGAAGAGGAAGTTAAGGACAAACCAGTGCTTCCACCATAATTTACATCCACAAAAGCCCAACCTCGACTGGTCCAATACTGGGTACTCAGATTTAAAATTCCACGTGTTTCACTTGTAGGTCCTCCTGCAAAATTTCATACACTCCAGATATTATCAGATAGTTTAATTGTAAAACAATTACTAATTTATTCAATAAAAAACATAAAGCAAAAGGTAAACCATCACTCAATAAGTTCAGCAATAAGGAACTTTGGCCCAACTACAACTCTGAATTATTGCATTGAAATGCTGCCGCAGCTTTTGAATTAACAAATTCATATTGCTCATTGCTTTCCGGTTGAATAAAAATTGGTTGGAAGCACTCAGCAAAAATGTCACATTTTATCACACCAAAGTATTCTGAGGTAAAATCTGTGAATGTAGAATAAAGAAAATCTCAAATACATAGCTTTACTGGTTTAGAACATAAGTGTTATATTCTCTTTTATCCTTTCTTTCACATAGTTCATATTTTGTTAAAACACTATCACATGGCCTCTTCAAACACTCTTTCCATTAATAATATCTATTGTCAGATGGATCTAATAGCTCAAAGGCATGTTTCACAATCTGTTCTAAAAATCATTATCATAGATGGAGGCATATGTCAGAACAAGGACCAAAACATGGGTGTCAAAACCCAAGACAGGTAGAAGTGACAAGTAAACCCCAAAAGTCAGGACCCCACTTTGGATGTATAAATAGCATTGATAAAAAAACCAAGAGTGCATTTCCCTGTAGTACAAGAAAAGAGTGAATTTCCCCTGTGCAAGCACTTTTCCTGTGCTCTAACATGCCCATATCCTTAACTATTGCTTAAAGTACAAAACTTTACTTGGAGTCTGTTAATCCCTTTGCTTTTCCTTGTTTTGTAGATTAGGAGAAACAGCATTCATTCTTTCCAAAACCAAAAAAATACCAAAATCAAAGTTACAAAATAAACCTAACTTTCGTTTATATATCACTATTGTAAGTGATGAATTCATAGACTTCGCCAACTTGAATTGCTAAATCCCTAAATCAATTTTCTATTTTGCTTTAATTTTTATCAACGATATGTTTTCATATATATATATATATATATATATATATATATATATAACTGGGCAATGAGGCCAATCTAACTGGAAGTGAAGAACCTTAGCATACCATGACTTTTCAATAACAATGGAGGCTTTTCTTCTGGACTAGCTTGGTAAATGGGATTTGAAGGTGGATAAAAGTATGCATATGCATTTTGACCTGGAACTTCTGTTGGGAATTCAATGAAATCTGGCAAGCTGAAATAGGATGTGTTCTTTAAACTATCAGGTGATGATGACCAAACAACCTTGAAATCAACTACATTGGATACTTGGTCATCAAAATTCACCTGAGAAGGCAAAAAAAGATGACTATAATTGAATATCACAATATACCAGAATTAGAATCACCAGCATTTGTAGCAAAGAAAGAGAGCAATTCACAAACAGTGCAGCTTACAGCACCTTAGCCACAGATGATGGATAAACTGCAGATGCTCCCTCAATGTACAAGCAACGTTGCCCTGAAGTCTGTGTGAGAAAAGATGTACATCTTATAAATTTTATCATAAAATCCTAGATGGCTATCTTCATGCTGCAGCTTAGAAAAAATAAGGTCTCTGAAAGTACAATGTTATCTATATCAGTGAAAGGAATATCAAGCAGAGACAAAAGGCTTTGAGCAGAGTCCAGAATTCCAAGATATGATCTTCCCTTCTGCCTGCAAGCACGCATAAAAAACCTCATTAGCAATGCATTCATGATTTGTTGCGTGTGTATTCACAAAAATTAGGAGAGAATAAATTTGAAAAATGCATGTGCATAAAGAATGCAATATAACATTTTGGAGTTACCTGTAGCTGCAAACAATTAAGTTCTTTCCCTCATTGCCCTTAATAAGCTCGTAGGAGTTAATGCCAAAAACCCACAATGGTCTCGAAAACTCAGCATCCAAGGGATAGAGTGCTTCAACATCATTTACAGATTCAATCTGTTGTCAAATTATTACAACTAATCAACTCAAGAGATGCTCAAAAATGGGTGACTCACCAAAGTCCATGCACTTCAACAGAAAAACAAGATGTTCCGAATCCTATGCACCTTAAGTTTTTCTTTGTAATGTAAAAGGGGGCCCTTTTACGTGGCATTTTCTAGAAAGATGCCATATTCTACTTATCATTAAAATTTCCATGCAACTAACTTGTGAAAAATTAAATTAATAAATGTTGAGCTGCTTCAATAAAAATATAACGTCCTAAAATCCTACAAGTGATTGTTTAAGCTTCAATCTCTGAAGTAAATGAGAGTCCCTTGGTATTGATCACCATTAACTTGCCATGCAGCTATATTTTACTTTTCATAACCATTTCCATTTTGTTAATTAAATTGAGATTGAATGACTTGATGAATGCAGTGGAATAATGTATGATCATTTATCCTGCCTATGGTAAAAAGTGAAGTAACCAACCATAAGGAAACAAATTGCAACCAGTAATGTTACTATGCAAGTCAGATGATATTTTAACAAGGCAGCAACATGCAACTGCAGAAGAGTAAAAATTTCAAAACTCATTCCATCAGTAGGTTGGGAGAGAAAAAGAATAAGAAATTAAAGAGTGCTAGACATCATGATCATAATATAGGAAAAGACAATATGAACCAATGGACTGTAATAGAAAGGATGACATACAATAAAACAAGCTTCAGAGGAGATATTAACCTATTGACTAAATCAGCAACTGCACAATCAGCATTTAAGAGCCAATCAGTACATTAGCACTCTATGCGTGAAAAGAGAACATGTAATTTGAACTTCGTATCGAAATCTGAAATTTCCAAATATAGATTTTACCCATTTGTAGAGATTCCAAAATCCAGCTTTCCTATCAGTGATAAAGAATAGCTCCCCTGCATTAATTTAAATGAAAATATTACCATACAGAATAACTTGAGGCTAGCAAAAGTTTTCTGATCAGATAATAGCTGAACATCTTACACATATGCCATTAACTGTAAAATACATAATACAAGGTCATTAGCTTCCAACAGAATCAAACAAAAGCCTTAAGAACAAAACTAGGCTCCAGAAATTTGTCTCAGAAATAGGACTTGAGAATTACTGTCAAAGTAACTCTGATTATGGCTGTCCAATGATTAGTTCAGTTCGATTTTCAGCAAAACCAAATTAACCGAATTCTAAATTTATAAAAACCGAATCGAGCCAAAATTTTGTACGAACCCAACTTTGTTCGATTTAATTAGTTCAATTTGAATCAAATTTTTAAAAAATATATTTTGAAATTTTTTAATGTAAATTGTATTATTTTGATTACTTATACGAATAAAACTTATTATATATTAATTATATATGTATATACGGAGTAAATTTAATTTATTTTTAAGCAAAAATTATATTTATGTCATTTATTTAAAAAATTCTTTTTATAAAAAATTTTGGTTTATTCAATTCTGTTTAGTTTTAAAAATCAAAACCGAACTAAATCGAATTAATCAAAATTTCTTAAAGAAAAAATCAAACCAAACTGATTTTTAGATTTTGATCAAACTAAACCAAACCGAACCAGTTGGTTCAGCTTGGTTTTTTGGTTCAAACCGGATTGCAGACAGTCCTAATTATGATTGCTACCCAGCAGATAGGATGTGTTTTTATAAAAATGAGCAAATATAACTTCTCTAATAATGAGGTGCTAGAAGATTTGCTCCTTAGTCATGCTTGCAATATGTTGATCACTTTCAATGGTATGATAGATTTTTCAGTTGGTATATGAAATTCACCAATCAACAAATAAGTAAAGAATACCTGTGGAAGACCACTTTGGTTCGGTTGGAGATTCAATAAGAGTATCATCATAGCCAGCAACACATGTGCGTTTATAGACATCTCTGCATGACAAGATCAAGAAATTTAACACGATCAACCATAACATAGAGGGGGAAAAAAAAACAATTGGCAAAGTTAAAGGTCATGCCTCCAAGATGACTATCATAAAGGGAAAAAAAATGCCATAAAGACTATCAAACTAAATAACCAAAGTGCAGAGTAAACAGAATTTAGACCACGAGAATGAGCACAAGGCAGATATAGAAAAGGAGCCTGGGTCTTAGAGCGCGCATATTAATTTGTATGGGACTAAGAATATCTGCATTACATGTAACTCAAAACAGATACAATACACAAGTCAAAAGAATCATGTAATTATGTATCCTTCAGATATATAAGATACAACAAAAATTTGAACCTCCAAAATTCAGCAGGTCTTAGGAACTTCAGACAAACTAAACAATCAAGAAAGGGTTACTGTGGCCGTTTAAGTACAATAGATCCTCACAATTCAGATTTCAGACAATGGCCATTAAACACTTTTTCAGAATTGAACTCAAGGAATTTCCAGCATAAAAAGTAACAATTCAAAATGTTATTGCGAAAGCCCAAAAAAAATAGAAAACTGATTTGAAGTATCAACTTAGTTCAGTAAGCAACTTTTCCTGCACTAAAAAATGACATTGTAAGAATATAATCTGAGTCATTTGCAACCTTGTACAGCAAAACTTAGAAAAGAATATCTGATAAGTGCTAAAAATTACAGAAAACACAAATCATAAACAAATTTAACTTACCCAGACTCAGAAATGTAGCCAACCCAAAGTTGTGTTTTATCCCAGGGCATGTTTGGGTGACCCCATTCTATCCATGCAATCCGTTCACCTTTGGGGTCAATACGTGGAAATGCATAGAAGTCATTGCCACTAACTATTACTTTTGGTTCTGAATGTCAAAGCACCACAAAAGGAAACCAATCAAAAGAATGTCAATAACTTACACATATAGTTAGTTTTGGAATAAATCATACGAGACAAGAAAATAAAAAGAATTTTATTAATAGAATTTTATCAGTTTACCAATAAAATTCTATTGTTTGGAATGAATTTTAAATTGATAGAATTTTATTAGATTTCATTATTTTAGAATAAAACTATAATGAATTAAACCTCTTTTTTTTTTGTTAGGCGCTATGCTTATGTCTGATGTTCAAGATTCTTGACACAATTTACTTCTCTTTAAAAAAAAAAAAATATTGCTATCCTTGTTTATTAGTTATAAGAGGATGAAAGCAATTTTATCTTTTTTATTTTAATTAAAAGAATTCTCTCACAATTTATTATTTTAAATAAATTCTTCAGTGAAATAAAATTCTTTTATTTTTCAATTTTTTTGCAATTTGATTTTCCAAAAGGACCATGAAGAAAAATCAAATAGCCACATAAAAATAAGAAAATAAGCACCAACATTAGGTCTATTAGGTATCTCATACCTTGGATGTTCTCATCATTGAGGCCGATTGCTACAATCGTTGTAATTGCGTTTATACTGCTTACACGACGATCTATCCAATTAAGGTAAATAATAATAATAATAATAATAATGAAAATGAACCAGTAACCACGCAATTAACATAATGGACTACCTTCCATTACAGTGACAAAACGGTTAAAGCGCGAATCAAAGACTCCATCAGCATAAGAGACCACAGGCGAGCCATAATCAGGTGTAAGCGGAACAGGAGAAGAATCTAGGGAACCGATAGATTGCTTGTACAGCCTTTGGTCCTTGTAATTAGCGAAGATGACAGTTTCTCCCGAAATCGTAAACGCGCCGCCTCCGTACTCATGCACCGTGGTTCGCACCGAAAAATCTTTCGGCGTGACATCGGTAGGTTCCTCCCCAGGGCGCTCCGCTTCTTTTACAAGAACCGATCGTCTAACCAAAAATCAACACCAAATCAGGATCAGGTCGAGATATAATACACGTAGTTACAGTTGTATTTGAGTACCCTGCTTCAGTAGGGCGGGATTCGAGCCAGAAGAGGCTACCGCGGCCGTCAAGAGCGATGCCGCCAAGACGCTTGGATGAACCGGAAACGATGTCGGCGGTGATCGGGGACTTCCAAGAGCCATAAGGAGCAGTGACTTTATGTTGTTCTGATTCAGTTGAAGAAGCCATGGTTGTAGTCTTCTGCCTCTCGGGCGGAAGGGTTAGTCTGCGAATAGGATTGCTAAATTTGAAGGGATTGAAGGATAGAGCAGATAAGCGAGTGAGAGTGAGCGTGGATTTAGACAATGAGGTCATCGAGTGGACTCTATAGAATACTAGCACAAAAAATAGACATTGGAGAGATTTATTTCGACTGCTTGTTGTGTTTGTGTGGGCTTGGTGCTTTGGACAAATATCCATCGACGGATTAGGGGGGAAATCAGGAACTCGTCCTCTATGCTTCCTGATTCGTTTAAATTTTTCTACTTACTTTAATTAATGGCAATGGTGACCTAATACTTCCTTGGCAGAGATTTAAAAAATATTTTTTCTGCTCCTAAATAATAATTATTTTAGAGAATTTTATTAGAATTAATAAACTAATTATCAATTAAAAACATAAGAGACAAATGAGTGAATAAGATTAAATTACTTTTGATTAAATAACTTTGAAATTTTATAAAAAAAAAAACATTAAGAATGAGAATATAATTGCAAAAAATATTTAAAATTCATTAATTCTATAAAAATGATAGATAAATGAAATTTTAGTTTTCTTTTAAAAAGACTACTATTTAGAAACGTAAAGAGTACAAATTTAAGATTTATTATTGTTAAAATGTTTAAAATGTTGATAATACAAATTTTTAGTTGTTCTATTTTGGATTTTTTCGAGTGTCGGATGTATTATAGTCTCACGGTGACAAAAATGCATAATGGCATTAAGACAGGGTGGTGTGCAGATGGCTTCCTTCGGAGCGTATCTAATGAGCCATCCACAATTGTGGTGTCAATACATAATGATGCAAAATATAGGCTTTGGAGAATAAAATATTGAACGATAATTTTATTCGAATCAATTTGATCCGATCAACTCATTGTCTAAAATGTAGATGATCTTGTTATTAAAATATTGATGGTGAGATAATAGTATTATATCTTAGCAATACATCAGGCAAAAGTAAAAAGGACATAAAGAACAAGTCGACAATTGTTGTCGGCTCAAATATATTGTAAGTGATAGGTGAGAATATAATTAAAATTCAGATGTGCAACAATAATTGCTCAATAAGATATAAAGTGAGAGATGAAAAAGAGATATACAATAAGGTTTTATTTGTTTCATAAAAATTTATCTATTTTCAGAAAAAATATTTTCTAAGGAAAAATGTATTTTTTAATATTTGGAATACATTAAAAAATATTAATTTTTTTTAATTTATAAAATTATAATAAAATTTAGATCACAAACATTTTATATTTATATTATTTATTATTTAATATAAAAATACATCAAAAATAAAAAAATTTTGAATCCTACCTATCACCAACTACCATCATTAGTCTACAATGACTGATAATAATTATCGATAGTTAAAGATAGATAATAAATATATTTATTTCTATTATTTATTTTTTAGTTTAGATAAATTTATCAAAATTCAAAAAATAATTTTTTTCTTTTAAAAATATGAAGTCATTTTCCTTAAAAATAGTTTAGATTTGTATTGATCATGAAAATATTTATCATTGACTAATTTTTCAAAGTGCACCAAACAAAACATCAAAATAAGGAAAATATTATTGAGAAAATATTTTTTGTGAAACAAACAGAGTCTAAGAAAATAAAAAATGAGAGTTAGATGAGAGAAAGTGAGAAAAAAATGAGTTCAAAATCCTAAATAAAGTGAATGAAAATAATTAAGCGAAGAAAGACATTCATATAGAATCGTTTAAAGCAAATATGAAAATTACATTTATTATAGATAATACATAATTGATATTTAAGTCAATTAAGAAATGTTAAAAAGAGTTGAGCTCTTCGTAACGAAACTTGTTATAAACTCACCAAGCCAAATCTCTTTAAGGTGTTCCCATAATATGAAATTAATTTTAAAATTAAATTTATGTGTCATATAATTTGGGTTATCAATAATTTGAAATACTTATGAGCTAGTTCTTTTTTTAAAACAAAATAAATATTAAATTACAGTCTGAATAATTATTTTAATTCAAATAAATAAATTGGAACAATAAAGCATATGTAGAATGAATGTATCCACCATTAATCAACTGTTTTATTAAGTTAAAACAATATTTTACCCTTAAATCAGAACGGACTCTTTGAGGAATAATTGACTTTCATACAAATTGCTAGCTTGTATTAACGAATGGTCTATAGTGCCCTAAAACTCCACCGAAATATAAAGTACTATCTTGAGAAAGTAATTTTTTTTTTTTTTTTCACTTTCTTGTTGTAAAAGGTTCCCTTTACACTATTTGTTTTTTTTATGTGAACCCTTTTTAGACCAAAAAAAATCATTTATTTGTTAATTTCTTTCATTATTTATTTTTTCTAGTTAAAGATTTTATAAACAAATAAAATTAAAATTTAAGATCATATTGAGATCGATCCACAATTCTAAAATTTATATTTATTGCATATACACTACATTACTCTTAAAAATAATTTAAAATTATAAATAAATAAAATTATTAAAATATTAATTTCAATAGTGATTTCAATGCTTATTTTGTTTACAAAAGATCTATAAAATTATTATTTCTTATAAATTAAAGTACTTTTTTATTAAATTAACAATATATTTTATATTAAGTAATTACTTTATGAAAAAATTATTTTTTTTATAATGAGATTTTTTTGTTAAATAATTTTTATAGAAAAATTACAAATAATTATATATTTTTTTGAAGTATGATGATTTATTCTGTTAAGTTACATCACACTTTATGTTAAAAAATGATATCTTAAGAAATATCCTTTTTTATTATTATTAAGATGATACCAATTAAGAATTAATGGGTAACAAAACAAAAAATATATAATTTTTTTAAAACAAAATACCTATAGAAGGCACCTAGTTTCAAAGAATTCGTTAAAATATAATATTAATTTTATTTTCAGTGAAAACTCCTTTAACAAATTGTCTGAAATTATAAACTAATATTTTATGAGAAAAGTAATTATGTTATAAATTCCTATACTATAAAGAAAGATATTTATGCCAACAAAATTGAAAATATTTTTTTGTGATAAGTTATAGATATTCATCTAGTTAATTTTTTAAAATAAAAAATACAATTAAGATTATTTTGAACATATAAAACATAAAATTCCCAATAACTATTTTCATTAAGTTGTTATAAAAAAAAACCCGTAATATATTTAAAAAACAATGTCACAAATTTTAGCTGTTTTGTTTATTGCCCAATTAATACAGCAGTATTTTGAGAGTTACATTTAAAGTGTATAAACTAAGGTGGTAAACTTTAAAATTAAGTGCTGAAAATTTTAAAACTGAATTTTAAAGACTAAATAATTTAAATGCTAAAAATTGTTAATTATATAATTATTTGGCATGCATTAAAAATTAAGAATAGAATCTAATTAATTTATTTGATAATTATAATTATTGAATAGATATTAAATGAATTTTATTTTTAAAAAAGAATTTGTTGATTTATTAAGGATATATAGATCATATTGATAAAAATATTTTAATATCTATTGACTGAGCTATTAAAAAATAATTTTAAATTAAAATTTTTATTTATTATTTTAATATAATTTTAACTGAATTAAACTTTTTTCAATAATAAATAAATAAATTTTAAAAAATAAGTAGTTAAAATTTTAATTTTAAATATTGAATAGTGTTGTCAAACACCCCTAAATCATAGTCACCAATAAATTAAGTAGAATTGTAGCATATACCGTAATTGATTAGTAGTATACGGTACCTACCAGGCAAGCAATGATTCAAATTTAAATTCTTTTTTATAGATAAAAAAATAAATATAATTGTCCTTACCAGCTAAGCAATGATTCAAATTTAAATTCTTTCTTTATAGATAAAAAAATAAATATAATTGCCTTATTTTACTAGCATATTGTAATGAACCTAACCTGGGTAATTTATCTTTTGTAGTTATAAAACCAATTAAGCAATTATTTTAATACAATGATTGATATTTATTGTACATATTAGTAATTCTAACATATATATATATATATATATATATATATATATATCCATATATTTTGCACGTGAAATTGTGTATTATTTTTTATTTTCTAAAATATAATATTAAATATATATTATTTAAATCTATGCAAAATTTAATATTTTTTTATATTTTATCTTTATTTTTTATTATGATCTAAATTAACTTAAATTTAATAGAAATTTTATGCTTATATTTTTTTAGCATATTATTGCATATATATTTTGATTATAGTTATTATTTATTTAAAAATAAAATGTATAAAGCTTTTTTATAATATATTAATGTTTCTTAAATATCAAAGAATATACAAATAATATAGTTTAATAATTTGCATTAAAATTAAATTTATTTGATTCATAAAATTATTGTTACCAAAAATCAATAACAACCCCAAATATGCATGAACCATGCGAAGACAAACCGATGCCATATCAAACAATTTTGAAAGGCAAAATAAAATAGAAGCCTACAGACATGCAACGTTATAGAATATTAATTAATAATGGCCTTAACATGATGCATCATATAGATTAAAAGGAATAGAATTTCATAATCACTTTTGGGATATCGAGTCCAACCTAATAGTTCCAAAATAATTAAAGAATCGAACTGAATTATCTCTAATTTATAAGAAATCAAACCAAATAAGACTGAAAAATTAAGAAAGTATCATTTTTTTATTTTTTTTAAAAGCTCAAAATTTTGGTCCCAGAGATTTATAAATCCTGAAATTTAACTAAACCATATTTATCCCTAACTATCATATCACTCTTTGAGGCTTGGAGAACAATTTTGAATTGCTATAGGAGATTGGAAGACACACTCTGATTTATTTCAAAAATCATGAAACTTTCAATCAACTTCTTTTCAGCACTCGCGTTTGCCAATGATCGGGCATTTCAAGTGGCATTTTTACTTTCAATTTTCTTTTTTATGTATGGGTGTATTTTTTTCAATATTTTAAAAATATTGTCATTTTGTTTAAGTGATGACCTTCCCTTTCTTTTTATTCTAGGTCCATATGGCACAATTGCCTACTCGACATATTAGCAGAGCCCACTATGGGATTTAACTCAAAGAATTGATTTTTTTTATTCAGATAATTTATTTTAGTTTTAGTTTTTTACTTTAAGAAAAAGCAAAATATTAAATGCCTGATCTAAGGGGACCCATTTTTTTTGTTCAAACAATTGATTTCAATTTTAGTTTTACCTCACATGGCAATACGGTAAGGAGGGGATGAGAAGGTATTTTAAAAGGGAAAGGAAATGAGTTGGAGGGAGGAGAAGATAAATTTTTTACCAATTTATGTTTAGTTACATAATAAATATCATTAAAGAAAAAAAGATGAGAAATGTGTTAATTTTATTTTGATGAATGGGAGGAGAAAAAATAATAAATATTAAAAGATAAAAAGATCAAATTGATAAATGACAAAATTTATGTTTTGAGGATAAAAAAATAATATATCATTTTTTTTCATGAGTTGAAATTTTTTACACCCCAAATTAAAATGTAACCAATTTCATCTTCTGTAAAAGGAATGAAGGGAAATCATTTCCTTCTATTCCCTCACTTTCTCAAAAATGTAAATAGTCAAACATAATTATAATTTGTTTTTCTTCTATTCTCTTTTGTTCTCATTGGATTATCTTTCATCCAATCATAGTATTAACAATACAAACAAACAAGAATGATAGAGAAAAAAGAGATAAGAAGATGTTGGAATTGAAGAAAAGAGAAAGAGCGAGAAAATTGAAAGAGAGAGAGAAATATTATTGTGTGTGCACGCTAAGTTAAGCTTAAGCTTAAGAGTCTTCTTCTACAATAACGAGTGGAAATGGTTGATTAAAAAGGAAAATTTCATATTGTAACTGAGAGATCTAAATTAAAGAGAGAGGAAGAGAGAAAATTTTACCTAATTTTTATTTTTGTCAAAGGTTTGTGATGTTATGGACTGGTCAAAGATGTCAATGAAGGGTAATAGTGAAAATATAAGAGGGAAGAGATTCTCCTCTGGTACTAAGCCGAACGCCATGGAAGGGTAGAAAGGTCATATATTGTAGGTCCTGCTTCTTCTACTTATTTTTCTTTTTGCATTTTGCCATTGTTGTTATTATTATTATTAGTAGTAGTAGTAATTTCAAAGAATGGGATGTATAATAGTGTAAGAGGTTAATTGTCGAAATCCTCTTAGAGAGTTTAAAAATTATGATATTACTCTCACTAAAATGGGTTAGATCCACTCATACATAAGGTCTAACTTGATCTTATGGGTTTTTTAGTTCTTTTTAATTTTTCTTGTTTTTAATCAAAATCTCTTTCCTTTCTATTTTTCTTTACTGTTATTTTGTAGTTCTTTTCATTTTCTTGTTTCTTGTTGAAGCCACCATATGTTTCACATTAGTGGGCTACCTCCCAATATAACCGAGTGAGACTTCTACTACTCTTTTAATTAGTAAGGCCAAGTGATCCTTAACAACATTGTGCTTAGAAGAGAGTGCATTCCCCAACCTTTATAATACCGTAGCTTGTAAACGCATAATAGTTTATCATTATATCATGTTGCCTCTGTATTGAGTAGTTAGTTTCTACGTGGGCTCTTACGTTCTTAGCATCTTATTTTTAATTTATTATAATTACGGTTAATGGTAGGTTGAAGTGTCACAATTAATCCCGTGCTAGCATTAATCTAGTCTTATGTCATTTGAACAGGCTTCTCCTATTGGTTCTGCCTCTATTCATTCCATTAGGAACTGTTGTTAGTAAAGGTGAGCATGAGACTCGAAAATTTTTAAATTGAATTGAATAACCGAATTATACTGAATTAAAATCAAACTTTTTCAATGTGAATAGTAAAATATTTGAATAGAGTTGTATCATTTGTTAATCGAGATGATATCAAAAATTTTATATTATATGAATCAAGAATCAAACTGAATTATATTGTAACCATTTCAAACTGAAAAAAATCGAATCAAACTATTATATATCAAGTAAGTATTTTAATTATTAGTATATATTTTAACAGTTTAAGCTCTGCCAAGAAAACCCTTCCTCTATTTATAATATAAAGTATCAATGAATTATTTTTCTACTTAAATGTTGATGATGAGTATATTGACAAATTCTTTTCCTATTTGGATTTTAATATTTATATATAATAAATAAAAAATTATATACTAAACTAACTTTTAAATCAGGAGTATTTAGCTCTATTCAAAAGTTTTATTTATAATATAAAATATTGATAAATTATTTTCATATTTAGATTTTAAGAATAAGTATATTGATGAATCATATATATATATATATATATATATAAGTAATCGTGTTATTTAACATAAAATAAGAAGATCATTGACGATGAATTAGAACATGCAAATTAAGTTAAGAGACATTATTTTAATATTATTTCACTAAACCATAAATCTTTAATTGTTAAATGCAATATAACTACACAAAAAATATGTTTATATTCTATAATCAAGACTAAAAATTAATTTAGATACTCCAATAATATTTTAACTAAGCTCGTGTGATGTACATGCGCAACTTATAATTTTTTCATTGTAACTTAAAATTGAGTGCTTAAATTAAATTTGAATATTGTTGAAATTATAATATTTGATTTATTAATTGTGAACATATCAAATATTTGAAAATTTGGATATGTATTTAATATTATCAAATATTCAAATATTTAAATTTGAATATTGTTGAGATTATAATATTTGATTTATTAATTGTGAACATATCAAATATTTAAAAATTGGATATCTATTTAATATAATAAAATATTCAAATAATATACTAGTTCGGGTTAGATTTAGAGTGCCTTCAACTTTGTTGAAACTTTAATATTAATATAAAATTTTTCAATAATTTATTTTTGTATTTCATTCAAATTGTACCACTTCAAATTTTAATAATTATTTTTTATATATGTTGTTATATAATAAGATCACATAAAAAATATTATTAAATTTTTATTAATAATTAGATAATGGTTGGAATCAATTAAATCTTCATTAATAATTGTTAACCATTTGATAATAGTTAATAATTAAAAATTATTTAATTCAACCTAACTATTACCTAATTATATATAATACCAAAATAATTAGAAATTTTATTTGTTAATTAATCAATCAATATCAACATATATAAAATTGTAGGCTCCTTTTGTTTTGTTTTTTTTTTTTAAAGAGCAAATAAGAATAGAAATTATAGATGGAAGTTTCTATCTTGAAGCAAAACAAATCGATTTAAATCAGTAAAAATTTCTAAAAAGATTTTAAGGAATCAAAATAATTTTTTATTTTAAATAATACCAAAATTTTAAATTATTTAGTCTAATCTATAATTTAATATATTTATACTGTAATTCAACTCAATTTAACTTGCATATAATGCAAGGTGATTCAATCTGAATTCACTGAAAAAGTACATGATTCAAAATTGATTTGATATGAAATTGATCTAAATCAAAATTAATTATTGTACTGATTCAACCTAAATTATTTGTTCAAATGAATCATTTTCTTTCTTTTTTTGTAAGTATGGTTTGATTTTTTTTAAAAAAAAAACTCCGGAAAAAAATGTTTGATTCCACAATAACATAAATCACCCATTATCTCCCCCCTTAGCTAATGAAATTCTATAATCACAGGAATCACATGCATATATATCATAGTTAATCAAAATTTGACATGTAATATATAAATATGTAAAATTATTAAATTAAGTATTAATGTATTAAATTTATAAATTAAAAATTAAAATTTTTTATCATTCATCAAGTCTAATTATTTTTATAAGTAAATTATTGAAAATCCTTAAAATATCACATATAATACTTAAGTTAAAACGAAGGATTAGACCATGCATTGTTATGCTCTAACTTATTATTTTTCTAATAAAAATTTACTTAATTAGTTCAACTTCTAAAAATTAGTGTAAAGTACGAATTAAAAATATAAATCATTAATTTTAACTAAAAAGAAAAAAATAATTATAATTAAATTAGTGTAATAAATTTAATATATTTGATAACTATCTCTTGATCTGAACTTGCGGGGATGTGAATATTTATTGTAACAATTCTACTTAGAGACCAAAAAAAATCACTTTTAACAATTTGATGTAACCGTTGTCTAAGCAATTTATTTACATTGATACAAAAAGCACCAATAAATGTTTTTTTTTTTTTGTTAGAAATAGAATATGTATTAATGAAAAGGGAATTGAGTCCAAAATTTAGCACAAATGACAGGAGATCCATACAACATGCATATCAGGGTCAAAAAGTCCAGCTGAACAGTGGAAATCCAATAGGAAAAATACAAATTTGAAGACATTTGTCAAAAATTCCACCAGCATGACTAATATGTATGAAAACTACATGTCTCCTACGTATGGTGAAAACATGATATGAAAAAAACCAACTTTCACACAAGTATAGTTTAGTAAAACCGATCAACTAATTAGATATCCATAACCTGTAATCATCATAGCTTCTGGATCGAATGACTGCCACAACGTTCTCTAATATATAACATATCTCAACTAATAAGTTCATGCCCTCCATAGAGACACTCTAAGAAAATAAAGACATACATTGTCTAGACTAAAAACACATGAAAACAATATGTCTCTTGTGTATAGTGAAAAAATGATGTGAAGAAAATTAACTCCCACACAAGTATAATTTAGTAGAGTTGATCAGTTGATTAGATATCCATAAGCTATAACCGTCATAGCTTTTGGATCGAATGGTTACAACGACGTCTTCTAGTGCATAACATATCTCAACTAATAATCTTCTCCCCTTCATAGAGGCACTCTGCGAAAATCAATACATACATTGTCTAGACTCAGAAAAAAGCTAAACAAGAACATACGGAAAAAGAAATGAATCTCATATACAACACAAAATTTAGCAAAAATCTCAAAAGTAAAAGAAACTCAAATCTCTATGAAGGAGATCAAAATCAACCTAAACAATATATTAATAATATAGATAAAACCAAAATTTACATATAAAAAGAGAAAAGAAGGAGAAGGGTGTCACCGCCGGTGGTCAGAGACCACCGATGGCCACTCCCTAAGACCACAAAGATAGATCACGCAGCATAGATAAAACGGTTTGCATTGTTTCAATGTAAAAGAAAGAAAATTGTGTTTCTTTCTCCTTTATTAATACTGAATATATTGTACTTAAAACATAGTTGAATGCAGAAATAAATGTTAATTAGTTGAGAAACATGATTAAAAAAAAACGTTAAGGGTATTTATGTCCAATAAATTTTAAAGAATTTTTCCAATCAATGTTAAACTAACACCAATTAAATCATAGTAAATTATCAATACTAAGTTTTCAACAGTAAAAAAACACCAGTTGATTTCGCAAAACCTTTCTCTTTCCTCATCAATGTCGTTGTCTTGCGTTTTCTCAAGGCAAATGGACGACAACAACCTTTTTTTTTTTTTCATTCTTTTATTTTCTATCTTTTGTATTAATAGTTTTATTAATAGATCTGAGTTTTTATGCTCTTTTTGTTCGCCTTAGTGTGTTTTTACTCCTTGAATGAGACTTTGTTGAATTTTAAATTTCTTCCACGTGACAAATCAAAAACTTATTTTTCTTTTTGATCTATCTCTTTGTAGAAGCGGATTCAAAACTTTTAAGATTTATAAATTTAAAACAGGAGAAAGCTTTCCAATTAAGAGATTTAAATTCAGATCCACCAGTGCTTTGAAGTATTTTTTGATATCTGAAATTGTTTTTCCTCGATATAGGGTAAAACTATGTGTTTTCATTAAGTGTTGTTCACATGTTATTATTTATGAAAAATATTAACTTTTTAATGTTGGGTGAGTTTGATGTATATTATATAATTATTATATATTATAGTTCTTGTGATTCGAATTATATTTATTACTTTCATTTATAACTCTTATAAATTTCATTTTTTTCAATGAAATCTCCATTATATGTTAAAAAACAGCTAAATCATAATTAATTTTATGCAATTTTGTATTGCGAAAGAACAGTTTGATTTGTCTCTCTCAAAAAAAAAAAATAACAGTTTGATGACAGAGGAACAGTAGTTTCTTTGTTGACAAGGAAGCCTGGTGAAATGAAACACAATAATCAATCACATCACTGTCTCTGCAGTGCTATTTCTTTAACAATAATATTCTAAAAAATATATATATATCTTGAACAATAATGCTTAAAAGATGCTCAAACTAAACGCATTTGAATCTTCCTTCTATCACCGTTGATTGTAGCTGTTCTTGTTCTAAAACCATGTTTTCTATTACCATAATAAGGTAATTGAGTTATGTAAGTGAATAGTTAAAAATATTTTCAAAAATTTCAAAATGTTATAATTCGGCCAGTAATTATATACCCTTTGACTAGAGCATCGCCAAACGATGTAATTCCATTATTAATTAATGTAGAATTTTTCTTTTCTTAGGATAATTTCATAGGAAGTAAATAAGGGATTGGAGTTATTTTATATAGATGATATTAAGGGTGAGCATGGAATAAACAATGTCGAAATTTTAAAAATTTATGTTTCATTTTAAAAGTTTGAGGCTCCACTTTTTATAGATCCAATTTCACTTTGAATTGTTTCAATTTTTGAAATAATTTACAAGATTTTAATATTAATAGACTCTGATATAAAATTATAAATTTAGTTATTCAGATATATAAAAAAGATAAATGAGCATTTCAAAAAAGGAACACCATCAATTAATAATTATTAGTTATAAATTACCAATCTTTACATAAACAATACAATATACTAATCTGTAATTCACAAATGCCTAAGCCAAGTGAGAAGAAAATTAAATAGGCGAGATGGGTGGGACATGGAAACTAGTGATCAAGCTATTGAAGTTAATGATCTAATGGTTTATATGTTATGGGCTATTGGGCTTATAGGTATTGGGTTCAATAAATAAGTTCTTGCTCAGAACTCTTTATCTTAACCAACCCTTCATCAAAGTTGAAAAAATAAGTTCATGTATAATTGAAACAATTTGATTCAAAAATTCAGTTTTAAATTAGATAAATTTTAATGTTAATTTATTTTATAATATTCGAAAATATATTTGTCCTGTATTTCGGCCTAGATGATATAGAATGAAAAAAAAAAAAACCAAAACAAAATGGTAGTCCCCAGTTATGCACGATAGGGGACTAGTACAGAAGATATTATAACTATTATATTCAAGATAATCCTGTAACCAAAGGAAAAAGATAATTCAAAATGGAGCACAGAGCATTTAAATTTTGAACATTGTTGGCAAGCAAAACAACCTTCTTTTCATAGTACTAAGGATATTGTTTATACCAGAAGCCATTTCGAAAACCTCTTCAATAATCAATGATCAACTCAAGCAAACTTTTGCTCCCATTTATTGTTTACCAGCACAAAGTAGGGCTTTGTTCTCTTCTCCTATTCTTAGTAAGGAGCAAAATGTATTAATATATTATCAAAGATTGTTATCCTAATTTAGTTCTTATATATGTGTGTAGCAATATTAGTGTAAAGGTAGATAAGGTTCTCTGAATATAATATTCTGATCTGTGTAGCCTATTGTCAAATTCTCAAACCTTTCTTGCAAGCATTTTTAGTTGCAGCCAAACTTTTCTAAATAATACACTCACCTTAAAAGGAAAATGATAATAGGGCAGACTCAGGCTATCTGGTGGTGAAGTTGTATGCCCCAGTAGCCGAACCCACGTCTAAAGGTATCAGCATTATTGGTAAGTAGGTTCATTTCTTTCTTTCTTTTTAATCTTTTTTTTCCACATTTTCTTTTCAAGGGATGGATCAATTATTATAGCTTTTACTATGATTTCGTAAGGATCATGTTAATCTATCTTTTCTATTTGGTCAAAACCAATACGAATTCAGAAATTTTTTTTTAACCAAAAAACCTTGATCATCAACTAGCCCCTAAAATTCAACATTGTTGGTAGCATAACGGGTATACTCATTAATTTGTTAATTAGATCAACTGTCAAGATTGTTTTTTGGAAAGGAGAGAGATAAATATTATTAAAGAGAAGCCATAACATCAGCAAGCAAGAGACCCCTTAGGAAATGGGGAGCCTCTAGCCATACAGAAGGATTAGCATTGAGACGAGCTGCCTTAACAATTGGAATAGCAACTTCGTTAGCTTGTCGCTTAACGAACCCGACAGAATAATTTGGGCAAGACACATTTTATTTAACTATATATATCTGTAACACTAAGACTTTTGGATAAAGCCACAGGTGCAATGCTTATGCTGCATTTTTATTGGATTGAATTGCTAGTTGTAACCAAAATACCATAATTATGATATCTATTTAAGTAAACATTTCGATTAATTGGTACTAAAGACCAGTTATGTGCTTGTCTCTTTTGTGCTTGGATGGTAACATATATTTAGATCTTTTCCAAGGATGCTTGAAATGAGATCAACACTGAACTGTGAGACAAGACATAAATTTTTTTCTTATTGTCTTGTGGGTCATGAATCATGATCCGAAAATCAAATAAGATTACATGAGGATACAGTAATGCCCTCATTCTTTTGCAGGTAAACCAAATGCGGTTAAATGTCACATTAGTGATTGAGGTTTGGGAATGATCAATCAAAGGGCCAAAGGGCAATATCCCCTAACAGGCAATAATTAGAAAGCAAACGAAACGACAAAGGCAGCTTAGATTATGGAATCATTTTAAGATCACTTTAATCCATCTCATGCTCTCACATAACATGCATTTCTCAAATAATGTTCAGAATCATCGACTATAAAAGCTACTAGAAAAGGAACGATAGATAAAAAAATTTCGTCAAATGATCATAACAGTATCTTGCTACCCACAAATATCAAATCCATCCTTTCAAAGTTACTACCTGAATAGTGTCTTCTTGTGTAATATCAAAGCCACCTTGATTGATAATTGATAATATAATAATTTTCAAAATTGTGAGATTACGAGTTTGAATTTCGAGTTTAATTAGTCTAAAAAAGCAATGATTTATCTTCTTTAAAAAAACCTAGGCACTGTCACTATTTTAAATCATCTGTCCGGGATCTTGCAACTTTATGTTTTCATCAATGGCGAAAATCTGACTCCTCTCATCAAAGTATAGATATGGAACCCTCTTCTCTCTTGTTGGTAGGTCTTACACGCCAAGTATGATTGTGGAAATATAAACTTTGTCCAATCACTACATGTGCTGGATGATTCAGTATGTTAGCTAAGGGGGCCGGCCAATTCATGAAACTAGAATGTTGAGGATGATTCAAACCATTTCTAGACTGTACCATTCTTTTCTTTTTTTTAACTATGTTATTATCAATCATTTCATTTGTCACTGTGGTGCTCAATTCAGAGTGCCAGTAACTTCAAATGGCCCACACATTTACTTTGAGAATAAAAAAGCCGCAATTGATCCCCTTTTATGTGCTGTATATGTAGATCGTGATTTTGAGGCAAATATTTCATTTAGAACTTGGAGATGCATGAAATCACCATAAAAAATGGTAGAAAAGTGTAATGATAGATTATATCAAGAAAATACTGTTACATTAATCTTATTAAAAATTTCATAATAGATTAAACCGGAATATACATAAAGAAAATAAGATCATTTTTTATTAGTTATTAACATGAAAGTATTGAAAGAAAATTATTTGAGACATGTAAAAAGGGAAAAGTCTAAGTAGAAGAAAAAACTTTGCAATTTAGTAGTCTAAAGCAGCTTGAATTTTTTACTTCAAAAGACCATGATTTGATGGGAAATGATCAACAAAATGATTGAAAGACATAGCATTTGGCTATGATATTCATCACTTTTCAGCTTAGTTTCATCATTTAGATCTCAAAAAATGTGTTTGTTTCTATTTTTTGATAATTTTTATTTGATTATAACTTTTAGCAGAAGTTTCATTTTGAGCGCTATTTGTTTTATAGTTCTTATTTTAATTAATACTTTAATTTGAGGTTTTTTTTTTTTTTTTTTTTTTTATAAATTTGCCATTTTTAATAAAATTGTCCAATTCTGTTATTTTGAAGTTTCAAACTTATTTAAGTCTCAATTTGTACATTTTTAGTGAGGATGATAATAATATTTTCTTACAATACTAATTGATTGTTTTGTTTGAAATTTTTTTATGTCCTATAAAAATTAAAACTTAAAATCTTTTAATTTTAAACACTACTCTAATACAAATAAATTAAGGAGTCAATGATAGAAAATAAGCAAGTTAGTTAATTAAACAATTAGGTGAAAGGAAAAAAAAACGAAATGATATATATAAATTGATGATTGAATAATTTGCATATAAAGTTACATAGGTTCATATAGTTTAATTTGATGAGTTGTGTAATTCTGCTCTGAAGTGAGGGGCAATAATAGATGCGTTAAACCAGTATCATACTGTTTACAGAAGAATAATGAATTGAAAAGATTTCTATCTAAATGCATTTCCATCACATTATTTTCAAAATGTTGATGATGCACCATGGCAATGCCGACAACACTACCTCTTTTCATTTCGTCTATGTCCAATTAGGACCCCATCTTCGACACTGACTTCTTTTGTTTGGACACTTCTGCTAAACATGTGCATGGAGATTACTTAAAAGTAGGGATCAAACAATTGGTTAGATCAGAATTTAATATGATGATTGTGATTTCCTAACTATCAGTTAAAAGTAGCCATTGCTATAAATGTGAATAAAATCTATTTAAGACTATTACCAAAAGGAATTTAATTCAATTCATACAAGCTAATTTCCATTTCCTCTAATCATAGAATACTTGTATATGAGAGACAAAAGGAAAGGGAAGTCACTCACAAGCAAAAGCAAAGAAAATTTCCAAGGAGAAAGATGAGCTACATCTTTCAATAAGTTTTTGAGTTAGTGGTCGTCTTTAGATTTCCAAGATTACGAGTTTAAATCTAAACAAAGACTAATTATTAATCGGGAATATATATATATATATATATATATATATGAGGTGCACCTCAATAATTAACGAGAGTTTGGCAAAGCATAAAGCAAGTGATGCTGATGCCCAAAGTAATGATCAGAGAGGCACATGCCCAAGCCAACATTAGCAGACTCTTTTCGCATCTTTTCCCGGAGTTATTTTTCCCCTTCACCCCTTCCCCTTTCCTCACATTATGCGGTCCGACTCGTATTATCTTACCGCACACCCTTTTTTCATCACTAAAAAAACTTAGTCACATCAAAGCCAGTACTACTCATTTTTCCTTTTCGCTCAACCAACTTGGAGGGGTCTCTCCACTTCCTCTTTCCTTTCCCACTTCAAAAAGATTCCAATTAAAGGACAATCCAGTCCAACTCTAGCAATCTACTAGTGGCCAACCATCTTACAATAACTCCTCCCTCTCTTTATATGTGCCTAATACTTTGAAACTATAACTAAAACACACCTTCCAATCTCGATTCCAATTTTTCAACAAGTCTGCTACAATAATGCCACCAGTGCACTCTAGCCCTTACTTCCAGATGGACAATCCAGCCATATTATCCTTACTCCGGCAAACAACCAATGAAAAGCGGTCGAAATCTAGTTCCGGGGGCCTTCTAAAAGTGTTCAAACTCTTCCCCATGCTAACCTCAGGTTGCAAGATGGTTGCACTACTAGGTAGGCCTCGAAAACCTTTACTTAAAGATAAAGCAACTACAGGTACCATTTTTGGATACCGCAAAGGGAGAGTGAGTCTAGCCATACAAGAAGACCCTCATTGCGTACCAATGTTTGTGATAGAGCTACCAATGCATACGAGCGCATTTCATAAAGAAATGTCATCGGATATAGTAAGAATCGCCCTAGAGAGCGAGACAAAGACGCATAAGAAGAAACTGATGGAGGAGTTTGTGTGGGCAGTGTATTGTAATGGAAGAAAGATAGGTTACTGTATCAGAAGGAAGCAAATGTCGGAAGAGGAGCTTCATGTTATGCAGTTATTGAGAGGTGTTTCGATGGGTGCAGGTGTGCTACCGAGCCCCAATGATAAAGAAAGCACACTAGATGGAGAATTGACGTATATAAGGGCAAGATTTGAAAGAGTGGTGGGTTCAAAGGATTCTGAAGCTTTGCACATGATTAATCCTGATGGTGCACCTGGTCCTGAATTGAGTATTTTCTTTGTTAGAGCTCATTAATTATGTCTAATTTTTGCCTTTTTAATTGCTTGTTTGTTGATATATAAGGGGAAACGAGTGGGTTTAATTTGGTTTCTCAATCATTATGTTCTAATACATGAAATCAACACTAATTACTTTATATTTTCGTGCTTTTTTTTTTTTTTTTTTTTTTTTTCAGAATATAGTCATAGTAAGTATTGTTATGCCAAGAACCCAATTTCACTGGAACACTCCAGTGTGGGTCAATTCCTTGGGAAATTTGCAGGTTACAGTTTAAGCCCATGTATTGTAAAAACAAAAAAAAGAGGATAACAGGAACCAAACGATAGCCTCTCTCATGGTTATATGACTCCTACAAAGAGTCTTCCTTTAAACAAATGAAATCTTTTCAATGTGAAGATGAACAATCAAGATTTTAATTTTTGTGCCTAAATCATATCATACATCAAGTTATTATGTATTTTTGTTGTTGACTAATTTAAAGTTATGATAAAATTAGAGAAACAGACTTAAAAAGTGAATACTAACATGCCAAAGTGTTTGATTAGAACAAATTTGTATAACAGTCCAATAAATTGTAGGAAGATAGAATTTCTTTTAGCCTGAACTGCAGTAAGCCGGCAAGAAGCCAAACGAGAAGCTGGCAAATTGTGGGAACATTCCTGTGCAATTGTTGTTGAGGCCAACAAAAGAGATGGCACCAGCTTATTCAGAGAACTCAGGCTTGGCTTGGTGTTGATGGTGGATAGAGATTTGGACTCCACTTGAAATTTAATGTCAACAAGGTGTATGATACGCGTCAAATGATGAGTCCAATCTCCATCATTATCTGGAAAAAAATGGAAATTGCAACATGGTCACAATGCCAGAGAACAAGAGCATTGAGTGTGTGGACCACTATTCTATTTCATTGGCTGCCCTGCTGCTCCCTTATTGATAGTCACCGCTACAATGACCAATAGAATGATTTGCATGTTATTCTACTTCTGAAAAAAAGAGGATCCAAATGTGATTGTCACATTCCTTCCTATAATAACAATTTTCTTAGGAAGAACAGCAAACAATTATAAATCTTCATTCGGTTATTCACACGTTTCTTTTTGATTGTTCTCGCAGCACTCTATTAACTTTTTTTTTTTTTTTTTTAAAGAGATTCAGACACCTATTTGAAAGCTCAAAACAGCAATAGCAAATCAATTAGAAGCTCTTTGGTTTACCTGCTTGTTGTTACTAGTTGTTTTTATTGTCAATTGATATTAAATACTTGATAAGGTCATTATTATTATTAATTTATTATTCATAAATATAATTATTAATATAAATTTTAATTAATAAATAAATTTCATATTTTAGAATTTCGAATTATGTATAACTATTTATTAAGTATTTTAAAAATATTAAAAATTATTTTTTATAATATAAATATATATTTTTAAATATTAAATAATTAGTGATTTCATTAAAGAATTAAATACTCTCTAATGTCTCAAAAAGGTTGTGATAACTATTTTTCACATTGTTTAAGAAAAAGTATTTTTTTTCACTTCTTCGTTTCACATTATTTATGAAAAAGTATTTAATATTTTGCTAACTCACAAATTGTAGTATATCTTTTAATCTATAATCTCAATTATATTTAATGAGAAAATAAATATATATTTATATTTTAATAATTAATGAGGGTAAATTAAGAAGATTAATTATAAATATTTTTAATTTAATGGAAGTGAGCATGAATTTTGAGACATCTCAAAAATGAATAATGAACACCTTTTTCCGGACTTAGGACAAAAAGGAATATTAGATATAAATAATGATAATAAAATTTAAATAATTAATAAATAAATAATTTATTATTATTAAATAAAATACATTCAGGTTAATATAAAGAAATTAATAACATATTTATTTTTTAAAAAAGTAGAATATATTGAACAAAAATAATAAAAAGCATATGTTTTTAGCCCTTATTAACTTTTTTTTTTTTTTACAAAGGAGAGGAGGAGAATTAAATCAAGGACCAAGAGTTCCTCAAGGACATACACCATCAGCCAAGCCAAGTTTTTAGTGTACTTTTCAGCACTAATTGAAAAAAAAAAAAAGTGATTTTTGTTTATTAGGAAAGAAAAAAATTTCTTATTGATAATGCAAAAATAGATCCAAGTTAATTCTTAGCTAGCCATTTTAATGGTCAAAGAATATCAGTTAATTTAATTATTAAATAAATATTTATTTAATTGTAATAAGTTGTTTTCTTATTTATATAATTTAAATATTTATTTGTGTGAAGAATTTATTTATTGTATAAATATTTTTATTATAATATTTTATAAAAAAAAGTTAGTGAAAAATTTTATTGAGTTTTGAAAATGGTTGGCTAACCCTATACAGTGAAAAAAATATGAATATAGTGCATCACTTTAAAAAAAAATGAGTTTTCCTGAATGAATTTAAATTGTTAGATACTTATTCTCAAGAAGAGTGTTTATAGTCGTTATTGTTAATTAATTAATAATATAACATGAGTTTTATATGAAAAAGGCATCTTTTCAAAACATGAAATTTGATGACAATATAATTTTGATAATCAAAATTTATGTGCAGACGATGAGATCATATAAAGGCATATTTTCCATTAAGAATCAATATATAAATAGATAATGTAAACAAAACAACCTAAAGGTCTCATAAAATATAAGATGGGTATGCGAATCTAGTATCAGTAAGTGGATTAATGAATGATAAGGCAATTTGAAAGAGAGATACTTTACAAGATTGTATTCACATGTATGATTTTATGGTATTAATCAGACAGTTAATTAGTATAAATATATATAAAAAAAAAAAAAACAGTCTAAACAAAATTGAAGTGAAAAATACGGAAAGAATATGAATTTCACATTTTAAGTCAACTAACCGTACATTTTTTTCTCTAAGACACCGCAAAACTATAATTAACGAATAATTAAATGAACTGCTGAAAATCAAGTAAAAAAACGGTGTCGTTTAAGTGGAAGTCAAGCGGACAACAAAAGCATAGCAAACGACGTTGTACCTCAAGCAAGTAAGCCCACACTAGAACGACGCTGTTTTAAAGGGAGAAAATGACACAGTCCAGTTTATATTATGAAGCCTAAGAAAATAATCTTAAAATTCACGTCAGATGGATCAGTTTAAATCAAGAAGCCTAGAAAATAATACTGAAATTTACATGCATCCGCCATTCTCCATTAACAAATGCCCTTAATGCCTACAATAATTACAAAATCATCACATCACAATTGTACAGTCTCCAAGATAATTCACTTTTATTTTAATTCAATTATTAATACATTTTTTTGCCTAAGGCACCATAAAGCTGCAATTAGCTAATAACTGAATAACATGGATTTGCAGGAATACAATTAGAAAATCAAGATAAAAACGATGTCGTTTAAGCAAAAGATAAATGGAGGACAAAATCTGAGCGAACAACGTCCTGCCATAAAGGGAGAGCCAAATTACCATAACTCACATGTTTGTCACTGTCGTTATTCAAAAAATCTGGCAAACGGTGCCATTTTGCAAGGGACCCTAACAGGGCATCATCGTCCAGAAAGCAAGCCCACACTAGAACGACATCGTTTTGCAGGGAGAAATGCCACGACGCACTTTGCGTTATGAAGTCTAAAAAACAATTTCAAAATTCATATCAGATGGACCAATTTAAATTAGGAGGCTCGCAAAATTGCATCAAAATTTACATGCATGTCACTGCTATTCTCCATTAATAAATTCTATTAATGTCCAAAATAGTTACAAAATCACTATAACATAATTGTATAGTCCCGAGATGGTTCACTTTTATTGTATTTATATGAATTGCGGATTATATATTTGATTGATTTGAGTTATTACTTGATAAACTAAAATTATTTGTTGACAAAAATGGAGTTTTCTTGAATTTTGTTCAAAGCAAATCAACTACATGAATACTTGGTGATTACATATGTATTTACACCCGGCGGAGCTTTTGAATTCGGGTCTCATATATGTATAGTGATGGCATGAAAGACTGTATAATGTATGAAGATTGGGCTTGAAGCGTAATGAGCTTTGATGACTGAATCATAGGCTGGATTTGAGTGTTTTGAGCTTACTTAGGCGTAGTCTATAATGATAATAGATTTTGTGGATAGAGTATGTTTAAATTTGTGTAATCTTGTAGATAAATTTTATATTCTACTAAAATTCTTGTATAATGCCTGTATATAAGTAAAGCCAATGTATATGATGAAGGATATCATTTTTTCTTAAATTCCTTCTTCTTTTGTCTTTTTTATTTTATTTTTGATTGACGATAATTATTGTCTAAACATTAATTGAGTTGACAGTTTTTAACCTATATACGCAACTATTGAATAACGATTTGTTGCCTATAAATCAGATTCAATTGATTTCGATCAATTGTTACTTTTTGTGTTATTAATATTTGATACTAACAGTACCTAACAACGGAGCCAAGTAATTACATTTACTCTTGAGATTTTAAAAGTAAACAATATCACTTATCAAATTGAATAAAATATTATTTTCTTGCAAAGCATAGATATACAATTAATGAATACATAAAAATGATGTTAAATTTTGTTTGAATCAATGTAATTATACTATTGTTAAATTATAATTAATTAATATCATTACTTCTAAAATTCTAATTAGATAACTGTATGATAAACATTTAAATTATATAATAAGGACAACAATTTGATAATTGTAAAATTTGTAAATAAATATATTTTTAAAAAATAAATTAAATTGTAATCCGGCCAAGTAATTGTGTTTTACAAGTAAAGCCGAAATTCCTTTTGGACTTGAACTAAATTTCCAACTAAGCAGTGATGTGGGTGAAATTTGGGTTTCCGTTAAACTGATGGATGGAAAAGAATCAACTGAAATGGGTTTCAGACAATGAAGCCCAATTAGCTAAAAATAGATACATAGGCCCATATTTATCCATCTGTGAGCCCAATGGAGAATGTTCCAGTCGTACCCTACAGTATCCAACCAGTGGCAGACACACCACAGACCACAGATTATCTAAAGAAAACTAAAAATAAATACAACCCAACAGAAATATTTTTTACGTTTTTAGGCAAAAAGACAAGCAGCTATAAAATAATTGCATGTGCATTACAGATAGGACGCAAATTCATAACCCACAGAAAATCATATAACTAATAATAATCTAATCCTAGATTTTGCGCAGTATATTCCCTTTATGTCTACGTTGAACTTAATAAATTTATAAAAAAAATTATCTTTTTCGTAATTGTCACGTAAGATTAAGTATTTCATTTGATGGTGCATGAAACTTTTAAGTTAATTACCATAATAACCTTGAAGGATCTTGAGTTGACACATTAATGAGTCACTAAATGTTCTTTGTTCTTTGCTTATGAATCAAAGTCAAGAGGCAGATCAAGTTGACAAACTTATATGGTCATTTCTTGAGAAATTTTACATATATGACCGCCTAACATTAAATATGGCACCAAAAGAGGACAATATCAATCCACACCCCAAAATATAATGTAGCAATAGTCAATGTCACTTGGTAACGTATTTGTTGAAATCAGTGGACTAATTACTGTCCTTAGGATGATGGTGATCTCAGAAACATTACCAAATTTCTGAAGTGTGTCGTTGTTAATGCCAATCGTATAAGCATAGATCATGTTGGTGGGGGAAAGCTACATTATCCTTAGGTTCAAATGGGAAGTTAATTAATTAGGTACTACTATTATTTCTTGCATGATATTGTTGAATTTAAGTAGAAACTTTTTCTAGTATTAACTTATGCTCCAAGAAAATTTTTCTAGTATTAACTTATGCTCCATTTTTTTTTTCATATTTAACACGTTCAAAAAATTTAATCAACAAAAATTTTAATATAAAATGTTTATGATCTGAATTTTATCATACTCTTATAAGGAAAAAGAAATTTAATATTTTTATAATATATTTTAAATACTGTAAGGGTGTTGTTTAAAAAATATATATATTTTTAAAAATATTGTGTATAAATAAATTATTTTTTTCTGTGAAAATAAACTGAGACTTAATAATCTAATATTTTTATTAAAAATTTTTGGATTGAAATTAATTGAATTATATTGCACTAGATTTTATATGAAAGTTTTACTCCATATTTCAATAGCTCATAACTCTTTTTTTAAGGGAAAAAAAAAACTTTTGTGAATAATAACATCAAATTATTTAAAATTAACTTTTAAGTGTGTTTGATATAAATAAATTTTATAGCCTTTATGAAATTTATTTATAAATCTATATTTTTTGAGTTTGGTATAATAAAAATATTTAAAATTATATTTCATTAAATCTTTTGAATTGATTATAATTAAATCAAATTTAATAAAATCTTCAAATAAATTTTAAAGATGTAAATTTTTTTTATTATGATAAAAATACCACTAATTAAAAAAATATTTTTCCTATTTTTTATTTTTCTTTCTCTTTTTTCTTTTTTTTTTCTTTATATTTCTGTCTCGTCTTTTTTTTTGCTTTTTTAATATTTATAAATAGAGCAAAGCAAACAAGAGAAAGACGATGAAAGAACGGTTGACTAGTTCAACAAAAGGACAAACTATCCATTCCCACGCGGCATTGGGTAAGAAGCCAATGGACCAAACCCACCGGCAAAGAGGTTGGAAGGGAACAAGATGGACCCCACTGCTGGTTAGAAATCAAATGGCTATATTTTATCTTCTGATCAGATACTGAAATATCTAGTTGACAAACACAGTCTCAGTCTCTGTTCCCACGGTGTAATCGCCAGTAGACAATTTTTATTATTATTATTGAAGTCCAAAAGAGGAAGAATGGTATGTACAGCTGTTGCAAAACTATTGAAATCAATCGGTGTGTTTGGGGTTTCTTTCTGATGCCAGCTGTAGCATAGCATCCATCAACCGCCCAACTGCTTCCTGCTACAGGTCCACCAGATGAATCCAAAATATCATAAATTTTGCCACGTGGGCGGCTAGGATGCGATCATGAAAACGATTCCTTTCAGATTATAAGAGTGTAAGTCCTTGTTCTAGCATAGCGCGTACAATACAATCTCAGGTATATGACCCTCAACAAAAATTATATAATTACTCACTGTTTTCCTACATTTTCTTCTTTCTCTATAATATACAGTTGATGGAGCTCTTAATTAACTAAGCTCCATGATATATATATATAGAGAGAGAGAGAGACACACACAAAAATTCCTAACAAAATCTAAATTGTTAATAAAAAATTAGAATATCAGTCATCATGATATAGAATTTATTCTTTTATCATACACTCTTTGCAATATGTAGTACTTTCAAAATAAAATATACTGTTCGGTCTTATCCATATAACAATAGAATTATGATATTCGCCTTATTTGAATTTATCTACATTGCCTTGACTTATGTAAAGTGGTAACTACCTAAAGAAATCCTTAGTGGTTTTTTTTTTTTTTTTTTTTTAATGGGGGACTTACTTTTTTCATTAGTATTGAGAATATATATATATATATATAAGAGTTTTTGCTCTATGAATAATTATTATTTTTATAACCGAATAATAAATGTTTTATAGTTTTTAGTATAAACAATAATTATAAGTTATAATAATTAAAATCATTAGATTTTTAATTTAAAGGTTAAAAATATAGTAATTATAGATCTATAAAAATTGTAGTAATCATTGAAATATCACACACACACTTGAAACTTGATAATAAAAACAAAAATTAGTCACTTACTTAGGTGCTTTATGAGCTAATTACTATATTAATTAAAGTGGGCAAGCGTCACTAACGAATTAATGGATTGGAGTAGTAATAGTTCGTTAATAGATAATTTGCTTATTGTGAATACGATAGTGTGTTTTGCTTTTGCTTATTTGTCTCAACTATTATCACCAAAACACTCTACAATTTTTATCAAGCTAATAAATTTACTAAATTTATAGATGATTTATATAATCAAAACACTAGAGAAAGAAAAATAGTAACACAAAATAAAATATTAATATATCTGATTAAAGAGGGTAAATTCTAAATTATTGCGTATGCCATACTCATTACTCATGTACTTTTCAAAATTTAAAACTATTTTTTATGCAACAAAAAATTATATACACCACGACACCTAATATGGATAGATTTTATTATTAATTAATTAGATAAAAGAATATATACTTGGTGTAATTAGAAATGATATTAATTTTATAAATTGGTAAAGATCAAAAGGTTTTTTTTGAGAAGACCCAGAGATTGAATTGTTTGTTAAAATAAAGATAGTAAATGAAAAAAGTTGCGTTATATTCTATCAAACGATGCAATTAATTAATGAATATAATTGCCTAACTCATCACTCTGCAAAATTAGAAAGCTCCTCCCTTAACTTTTATTTGAATGTTAGACTCCTCAATCCACTTCTGATCGTTCAGAATTTGAACTTGATCATCATTGCCAACGCGCAAGGTTTTGATTATACAATTAACAAAAGCCCACTGAAAATTAAAAAAGATGGTGGTGTGCAATAATGAATTTTTGTGAGACACACGCTCCTAAAGGAAAGAGTGAAGTAAGTGGACAACCGAGTCAAACGGATTCAACTAGAATCACGTGAGATTCATACAGGCTGGTATGTGGGCCCATCAGACGTGGAGAGAGTTGATAGCCATTAAGGGCTTCCCACTTTTTGATACGGTTGATTTTGGCCGCTGATGGTACTGACCTGAGAGGCTATGGATTTGGACTTACAGCTGTAGTAATGTAAATGTGGTGGAGCAGTCAAAAAGGAATGAGCCCCACTTTCCGGTTTTTGAAACGTTTGTTTTGTGTTAAACAGCTTTGCCTTTCCTGTTACTCGATTAGCATTGGTATCGATTTTTCATTTTTTGTCTCCAGATCCTTTGGTTTATCTCTATTCCCATTTTTACCCCCCATTCCTAAATGCTCTTCTTCTTTTTCCTTTTCATTTTAATGACGGATTAAATTTGTAAAGTTTAACGTCAAGTTTTCCAATTAATCAAATTTGTAGCAAAGCGCATGATTATTTTGACTATTAGCATATAAGTTTTATACTAGTATATAATTCACGTATATTATAAAACTATATATTTTTTAAAAAAATTGATAATTTCATTACGATTTTTAAAATAGTAATTAATAATTATAAATTTTAATATTATGCGCATATTTATTTTGAATAATATATAATACTAATTTTAATGATGCCATAGAGTAACCCTATGTTTGGTGAATAATATACAATAATAATCTTAATGATATCATAGAGTAACCCTATGTTTGGGAAACTATGCAAGGAAAAAAGAAAATAAAGAGAAAAAATAAATTTTTTTTTCTTTCTCGCTTTTGGATAAAAGAGAGAGAAAGAAAAATATTTTTTTTCCTTTGTTTGGAAAACAAAATATGGGAGGAAAAAAAAATGTTATTTCATATATTTTCTATTTTATCCTTTATTTAATAAAATAATTGGATATATAATTATATTGTATAATGATAAAAAAAGATAATTACCCATTATAACATATATTATTTTAACTATTATAATAAATAAACTTTAAAATATTAAGATTAAAATATGATGTAAATTAATTAAATTATGAGTACTAAAAGAAAGTATTGATAAACTGACTATTATGACCATTTCTCGTAAATAAGTGAAATAAATTCAAAATTTTCTGAATTATTTAGAAAATAAAAAAGAAGTTACTAAAAAGAATGTTATTCATAAGATCTAAATGCATTATGGACATAATTATAATTTTATAAAATTTTCCTTAATTTTCTATATTTTTTTCTCTATTTTGAAGAGAAAATATATGATTTAAAATAAATCTTATTTTTCTTTTTTCTTTTATTCTCCTTCATTTTCTAAATAAAGTAAAATTATTTTTCATTTTTATTTTACTTTTATTTATTTTTCTCTCTCTAACACTGCATAAGAGAGAGAGCCGATGTAAACACACATCCTTGCTTTATAGCCAAACGGAGCCAACTTCCAACGTAAGACAGTTATTTAGCTATAAGACGATCCAGTGCGACCAATTTTTGACGCTATCAACATTCATGATACAAACATACTTATGCCCCTTTTTTTTATAATCTATATATATATATATATATATATATAGAGCACCGCATTCATGCAATACTAAGGATACTGACGGCCATAAGGATGGATAAAATAAAAGTAGGAGTATGTTTGCTTTTTATTTCAAAAAATATCTCTTTTTAAATATGTGAATTACTGAATTATTGAGACTGTATTTTATGTTTTTTCTTCAATAAAATTGTATCTTTGTTTGCAGAAAAATTATTAAAAATCATGGCTGCAGCTTGGTAAATTCCATTATTTTTTATATTCTTAAATTCTCATTCTTTTCGAGATTTCTGTTTTCACTTTCATATTTCAATTCTCATCACTTGTGAATCTAATTTTTTTTTAGCCCTCTTTGTAACTCACTCGAACTCATATAAAATAAAAATATTTATGCTTTTGTTTAAAACTTAACTAATTTAATGGACTCATCAGTAAACTTTAAGTACAAGAGAAAATTTTTTATAAATTATTTATTAAATGATATAATTTTAAATTAAAACTAATTTAATTTATGAATTTTAATCAATTTTAAATAAATATTTTTAAAATTAAATTTTAATTTTATTAATCTGATGTATTACTGCAGACAAAGGAAAAAAAATAATAAAAGACTTACAAAATTTGGCCGCAGAAAGCAAATCACAAAAATAACAATAAAATGAATGAGAATACTAATAAAGTGAGAGGCAAAGGGGTGCGCAATGCATCGCTTCTAGTTTTAGAGGTTTAGATAACTCCCCCACCAACTTTACAAAAGCCAGTTTCCCGGAAGAAACCTTCTCCTACTTCCATTGGGCGCCGTACCATCAAGTTCATGCACCGTCTTCTCTCTCTCTTTGGCTCTTTATCTCTTTCCACCTACATATATATACACAATTCCACTCTGCCTTGTTCCACTTAACCCCTCCTTTTCTTCTTGTACAAAACTAATTAATAGAAGCAGCAGCTGCCAGGAACATGTGTTCTACTTCCTCATCTTCTTCTGATTCTTCTTCATCCGATTCTTCTTCTTTTAACAATATTTCCAAACCAAGAGAAGCAAACAAACCGGATAGAATCAAAGGTCCATGGAGCTCTGAGGAGGACCGGATTCTGACCCGCCTCGTCGAGCGCCACGGACCCAGAAACTGGTCCTTGATCAGCAAATACATTAAGGGCCGGTCAGGTAAATCATGCAGGCTGAGATGGTGTAATCAGCTCAGCCCAGAAGTGGAGCACCGTCCATTCTCTCCAACTGAAGATGAGACCATCTTGGCCGCCCATGCTAGGTACGGTAACCGATGGGCCACCATTGCAAGATTGCTCCCCGGTCGGACCGATAATGCGGTCAAGAACCATTGGAACTCCACTTTAAAAAAAAGGGCAAGAGATTATAATCGTACTCATAATCATAATCAGCAGCAGCAAATGGTGACGGTGGTAGAGGGCAATTTTGAAAATAATGTCAATAATGAAGGATTGGTTGCATCAAGATGTTCTCAGGCTCCAGTCATGGGGGTAGAAGAGGAGGACGCTTTGACCGCATTGACTCTAGCTCCGCCAGGAATTGGTGGCGGAATGGTTGCGGAAAATAATGATAATAATAGAGGGGATAGTTTGCCAGATGGTTTTTGGGATGTGATGAGAGATGTGATTGCAAGGGAAGTTAGGCAGTATATGACTTCTACGGCTACCTCGGGTTTTCATTAGTTGAATGAAAACAACAAAGGATACGACAAGGGCTTCTGTTGTCGTTCTGGGGTTTGGTTAGTTTCATGGTGTTAATAGATGATGATGATGATGATAATGTTCTAATTCCCATTTTCTCAATGTTTTTAGGTTCTGTAATTAAATTCAAATATAAGATAATGATGAGTGAGGCTTGGTTTTTTACTTGGTGTTACAGCCTGTCGCCAATGGAAAATGATAATGAATTTACTATAGAATATATGTGGATTGGATTTCTATATCTATCGCAATGGCGACATTTATAGAAAATTAAAGTATTTTCTTTATGCCTTTATAAGAAAAACGGTATTTATTGTAACAAATTATTCGAGGATTTCATTGAAATGATACTTTAACTTATTTGGTATGCAATTTTTTAATATATATATATATATAATGTCCAAATATATAAAAAAATTATATATTTTTTTTATCAAGTTCTTGTGGGATTCCATTTCAAGGATCTTTTATAGCATCCATGGATAAAAAGGTGTACTCTTCACTTTCAGCTGATAAGGTAAAGGAAGTAAATTTCTGAAAAAAAAAAAAAAAAATTATGTCCCATTGGCATCGCTAGTGAATCTGTTTTGATGATGGGTTTATTAAATTTCCAATAGCAAATGGTGCATGCGCGGAGCAAATCTGATTTTATATATATTTTGCCTGAAAACATTGATAGTGCTCTAATTAATTTGTATCTAGAGACATTAATGACTGCAACAAAATCATTAAGTAATAAGCATTCCCCAATTCGCATAAATTATTGAGGAAGAATGTGAGTTCATGAAGTCCATTAAAAAGGGACCAAATATTTAGTGAGTTCTTATTTTTTTTCCTCGTTATTTTATATATATATATATATATATAACATTATTCAAAGAGAAATTTAATTATAATTGATGCAAAAACTACTTAATAATGTTTTATTGTAAATACCAAAAGAAAACTCACTAGTAACATTTATTCCTCCAAAATACTTAAAAATAATATTATCACAGTCTCGTGATTGATAAAATTTATATTTTGGGCGTCTCAAAATGATTGACAAACTTTTTTAGTTGATAATTAATCAAATAATTATCTAATATATCTTTATTAATTGATATGTATTTTCACACTATTAATGAATTACTATCTATATTTTTAGTTTAAAATTTATATTTTTGATCAAAGAGAAAAATTATATTTTTTTGATAATTTTTTTAAGTTTCAATAATCATTTTATTACTAATATTTAAATATTGTCACAAATTTTTGTAGTTCTAATAATAACTATACTTTATTAATGGTGATAAAATAAAAAAATAAATTGAAATATTTTAGTAAAAAATAATTAAAATATATAAAATGATTATAATAACTAATTTTCTTAATTTTTATAAAAATAAAAATTTATCAATCATTATAAGATGAAGGAAGTAATAAATCACTCACATGAAAAATCGAGAACTTGTAAATGAAAAAAAATATTTATCTTATAGCATGATTCAAAAAGTAGTTTTTTAATCAATAATGCGACTTAGAATTTGGATTGCTAATGATCTCATCTAAAATTAATTGCATAACAATAGCGATCTGCTTTGAACTTTCCCTCTCAAAATATTGTAGTCCTCGATCTGCCACGATGAAAATATGAGGATTGCTTAAATTAAAAAAAAAAAAAAAAGGAAAAAAAATTTGATTGTTTCTTCGCATTATGTGAACTCTGACATACGTAATAATTATATATGCGAGAGTGAGCAATGCTCTCACCGATGGAACTGATGGACACGTGAAAAATGTTAAGGCAATGCCCAATTATTTTCATGGCTTTGATGCTTTTCAAGTATGGGAAACCAAATCTGCTTGCAAGGGGAAATGTACTGTCTGTGTCCACTTTTTTTGGGTTTTATACTCGTGCAAAACTATATGCACATTGTTAATGTGTTCATATTATTGTTATTATTATTATTATTTGTGGATGGGCTAAGCTTCTTCAGCCTAAGTTCAGTGCTATATACCAAGTCCAACACTGAAACTATATGATTTCAAATCGAATCCTAATTAACCAAAAAAAAAAAAAAAAGAATTCGAGTGGTCTTAACCCATGAAATTAAAACTGTATGAAATTAAGGATTCAACAAATGGCATCACAGTTGGAGACTCTGGTGTTGTCTTGGGTCTTTCTTTAGGTGCCTAACATATGCATACAGGTGCAGTCCACTAATCTTGATCTTTTTTTTTTTTAAAAAAAAAGTCTTATCCTCTTATTTTGTATCACACGAAGATTTAGGTGAGAGTATAGTCACTCTCATATATGACATTAATATCAATTTATGCCGATTATGTTCTCGAAGCAATAGAATCAAATTAAATAAGACAATTGAATTAATATTAAAAATAATTGAAATTTTTAAGATCAAATCAAAATGAAATTAAAAATTTTGTATAAGACCGATCTTTATTAATAATTAAACTGAGAATAAAATTGAAACAGACTTAAATCTACTTGAATTAAAATTGAATTGTGCAATATATTAAATTAAGATTAATATAATAACAATATATTTATGAATTGTATATAAATAATAGATGATATGAGAAATTTAAATTTATTTGAGTATGAAAAAATTATTTTTTAATTTGAAATTAAGTGTTGATTGAATTGAATATAATCGAATCAAATTAGATCAATTAAAATTCAGTAACTGAACTAAACTAAATGATTTTTTCGATCTATTTTGATCGATCTTTTTTTTTTATCTAATTTGACTCTTTAATTTTTGAAGAATTAATCATTCTATATAATTCTGATGTTTTTTAAAGCACCAAATTGAGTCAAACCATACTCAGTCTCAGCGACACACAATTGGACTAACACGTTATGCCTGAGCTTGATGGGTTGCTCATATGGGCTACTTAGGAACCCAAAATGGGCTCTTATAAGGAGCCCAATCTGCAGCACAGACCAATCAAGCCTGTTTGATCCTCTGCCCGTTATAGTTGCCCAAGTATTGCATCTGGATTATACAATGAACCGGCCACCGTCCGACGACAGGGTGATAACTTTATCTGTCCTCAAATAGTCGTTACGTTACGATAGCTTTACCAACTGTAAACTGGCTATCTGTCGTTCGACGTCAGGGATAGAACTCTGTTTCTCAGAGACCATTTACAGTAGCCTCACCTAGACGTTTGTATAAAAATAACTGATGATTCCCAATTGAACGACCTGCCGTTCAGTGACAGGATAATAGCTATTTTTATTTTCACAGCCCGTTTTTGTTTACCAAGTCTTTTGTAATTTACCTGCGCCTCTTTCTTAAGTTAATCATTCCTCAGGTTAACGACGTGCTGGTGACAACAAGTAAACTTCAGTCCAGAGCCCCGTCCACCCTTCCAGTTTAGTAATTCGATCACTTCTCTGCAATTAAGTAGGGCAGCGGCCAGCCACTTATCCACCGTTGCCTGCTACGTATGCTCCAGCGACGCTAACTGGGTATTTTTCTTTTTTCCACACAAAACCACATTGCTATAACACGGTAAGAATTTCCTTTATAGTTTAGGGTTTATAGATATTAAAAGTAATTTAAAATATCTGCTTTGAATTACTTGTCTCCATATTTGCTACCCTCTCAATTGTTGTTTGCTTTCTAGTTTCCATGCAAAGATATCTTATTTTCTAGTTTCTGAGGTTGTGTTCTGTATAAGAATTTGCAGATGAACAAGGAGCCTGCTCCTAAACACCCTTTGTTTTGCCTGAAATGGCCATGGGATGTTCAACGACATTCCAAAGGTTGCAGCTTTGAGGGTCCTTGGGTATTCAAGTCTTTGCACAGTCTTGGCTCCTTGGCTTTCAATTCGTTTACCTCATTTTCTAAATCCTTTAATCTCATCAAATTGGATCCCACAACTAACCAAATTAACAGTTTCAAGTCCCAAAAGAAGGTATTGACTCCTCAAAAGCAAGCAGAGGCAGAGCAGAGAGCATTTGCCTCTGCACTAGCAAGTGGGAAGGAGGCTACAATGCTGGAGTTTTACTCACCCAGATGCAGGCTTTGCAATTCTTTGCTTAATTTTGTGTTGGAGGTAGAGGGTAGGAATTCAAGTTGGCTCAATGTTGTCATGGCTGATGCAGAGAATGAGCAATGGCTGCCTGAGGTATTCCTTCTTGTCTCTCAATTTTCTTCATGCAAGTTATTGTAGTTTGAATATTTTGATGGTGAAATTGGAGATTTCTTTATTGGTGCAGTTCGATTTTTTTTTTAAATTCCCATTTGATTGTATAGTGTAAACACAATCATATAAATTCTGGTTACCTATTTTCAGCTGTTTTTCCTCTTATTTGCGAATCTTTGGAATGTTAGCTTTTAGATGTAAAACATTAGTCACTGGAGGCAACAAAATAATTACATAAGATATTTATGCAATCTAACCCAAATCACTACCATATGGCTTTTTTCAGTACTTCGTTGAATCATTTGTAGAACATGTATTGACCTCATTCAATGCTTTTGCATCATGAATGATCAAAGTTATACAATTATATTTCTGGGGAATTGTGATAATTATAACATGAACGTCTTAAGCTTGCAAAGTCATCCAAGTTACTTTTAGTTATAGATCTTTGGATGTTTGCAATTTTTTTCCCCAAAAACATTTGGTAGCGATCCATTTAGAGGTTCTGTAAGTGCTGTGGGAAGGCAAAAAAGAACCCCTCCAAAAAAAAAACCTAGTTCAGTGGACAAATTCCTTTAATTCACGTTGAATGGAAAATGGAGGATTATAATTGCTCTCATAGACTCAGTTTTACATGTAGGCTTGGGAATATGAGAAAGCTGCAGGTAATCATTACTTGTACTGAAACACTTGTCCTTAAGTAGTGAGCATACTATCTATACTCTTAAGATTTCAATCCTGGATAATCCTAAGGAAGTGAAGTTATGGTGCGTTGGCTGACTATTGATGGATCATTTACAGCTCCTCCATTATGACATACAATATGTTCCTTGCTTTGTACTGTTGGACAAACATGGGAGGGCGCTGGCAAAGACGGGTGTTCCAAGCAGTCGGCTACATGTGGTTGCTGGAATATCACATCTTCTCAAATTAAAGCGCCCTCAGAGTAACAATACCTAGCCAGCTTGTGCCCAGATGATCATGAATTACTGTCATTGTAAGTTTGTTCAAAGTGCTAAGAAGGGATTAGATATCCTTGTTACTGACATTTCTTTGGCTTTATGGTTCAATGTTCTCCCTTTTGCTTCCTGATTACTCTGTTATTCATTTTTCAGTAATTCACAGAGATTTGTAGACATCATCTTGAGTTTTGAAAGTCAACTGTGGTGTTTGTTCATATAAATCTATTTTCTTTTTATTTTAATGCTGGCTGGAATAAAAAGGTTGTTTTTTTTTTTGAATCTGCAAATCATAGATGTTCGACAGAACTGAGCATGAGCACATGATCATAGACAAATGTCATTTCCCGCTGTATTTGGGAAGGGGCAAGCTTAGTGCCCCGCTTGAAATTGCTTTAGCAGAAGCCAAAGATTTCTGAGGTGCTGGGAAATGTAGGCTGACTTTTCTACCTGGTAACTTGTGTTCATGGGAAAATCTCTCCTCATGCCATAAGGGTAAAAGCTTCGAGTTTCAAAGGTTATAGTAATATGTTGATACGATGACATTGGGCATGTTATTAAGTAATTCACCAGAATTAAAAAGAAAGAAAGAAAGAAAGAAATGCAAAAGACAATGCCAATTAAGCTGTCAACTCTTAGACAACAAACGCCAACGCAACTCCCATCTCAAGAAATGTACAATAGCAACAATGACTCAATCCACTAGCAAAAAAGCATCAAAGCAACAACAATGATGTGCAAATGTGAAAGCAAAAAGGGTCAGTACATGCCAAACACATTCTCAAGAATCAAAGATCTTCAGGTGGGAGTGGAGGAGATTGCTCTTCCTGCTTGGCTTCTTGTAGGGTTTGAGCAGACTCTGAAGATGCTGGAGCAGAGGTAGTAAACACATTAGGCCTTGGTGGTGGAGGGCTTATCCTTCCATCGATGCAAGAAGAGCATTTCACCTCTGCCCAACTCTCTAAATCATACTGACCATAACCAAAGATTCTCTTTCCTGAGCACAGCCTTCCAATCATAACAGCAAGTATGCCTAAAATGATGATCACTGCAAGCACTGCAATAACCAGCCCAATTGAGCCGTGAGTCGAATGCGTGCTGAAAGGTTCCTGTGCTATAATCACTGGAGGTGGTTGCTGGCTCAGTGGCATTGACATTTTAGCCTTAGAATGTATTCAGATGAAAGAAAACAGTTTTGGTCACTGAAGAAAGTAGCTTATAACTAAAGATTCAGCTTGAAAAGTTTGGAGGAAAAGGAAGGAAAAAAGAGAAAAAAAAAGAAAAGTGAAGGCATGCTGGGTTTCAAACTTTCTGCACTAAAAAAAGCCACTCTGCCTTAGATGCTTATGACTGAGTGTGGGCATGAGAGAGAGAGAGAGATGTACATTAAGAAGAAAGTACGAATGAGCTGCTGCAACTTGTGATTAGTACATTACAACATTTGTCTTAATAGAAAGATTCAAAGAGAGGAAGGTTGTGTCTAAGAATTCAAGGGAAATGGTGCAGAACCATCCAGGGGACAACAGATTTGCCTCAAGGCTTGCTCATTTTAATAATAATTATTCAACAAAGAACCTTAAGGAAAGTAAAAGGACGAAAGGAAAGGTAAAATAAAAAATAAATAATAATAAATAAAAAAAAAAGAATAATCAGAAAAAAGGTTAGGACTGATTGAAAAAGTCCAAAACCATTCCTAGAGAAGTCCTTTTCGAAAACGCCCAAGAGCTTTCGCAGGACTCCCTGCCACTGTAAAACAAAAAACAAACTTAACCATTTTTCAATTTCAAACCTCAATATAAATATGAAATGCCCATAAATATTTCACTACTTCTTCCCTTTTGTGCATCCATCACTACCAATCTCATTCTTTCCTGCCACAATTTATTGGTACATACATTTACTAAAATTACTACCCTAAGAGTATGTTTGGATTGAAGGTTTATAATGAATGAAATGGAAGAGATTGGTTTAGAAAATAATTTTATGTTTGGATAGAATAAGTTGGAGTGGAATGAAGTGGTTTGAAAGGTTTGGTAAATCTTTCCAAAACCACCTAAACCAACATATTGTAACACCCCAAATTGGGGTGTTTCCATGGGTTTGAAAATAAAAAAGATGATTTTGCTCTCATTTTGGGGCTTTTGACCAAAATGTGTTCTTTTCTTTTTTTTTTTTTTGACTTTTTTCATTTTTTTGTTTTTATTTTAATTTAACGATAATAATAATCAAAATGATATTCATATAATAATAAAAATTCCTATAATTAAAATCTATGCCCAAAATATTTAATTTTCATAAAATTAAATTCTTCATCCATAATTCAATTAATTTTTGTAAAATATAGAAATTAACATGTTTATATTAATTCTCTTAAATATAAATATAATATTT
>CATIWR010070539.1:0-43331 GCA_949677035.1 Omphalea diandra
AATTCACATGTCTAAATGATTATTTATCCTGTGCATATGTTCATGTGAGATTTCATATCATTTTATATAGTGCATATGATCATATGTGATTTCATATCATTTGTGTAATGAATATATTCATGTGATAATGCCAATGAATAGGGATAGGGATGTTACACCTTACTTATAAAAGAGAGTGGTGAGATTGAAACTAATTCTTTTAAAAAGGCCATAACCATGTTTTTGTTCAAAGGGATGCAGTACATTATTAATGAAATTTATAATCTTTTATATAATGCTTTTATATCTCTTTTGCAAAGGTATGGAAAATGGCTTTCAATTGAGGTGCCTAAAAAGGAAGCCAAATTAACTTTTGATTCTTTTGATGATGGTGTTATAATGAAGAATAAGGTTGTCAATTTATGTAAAAAGGAGTTTTGTACTTCTTGTTTAGGTATGTACTTGTTATATTTGTTCTAGGCATAATTTTTCTTATTTTTAATAATTTCTTTTGTGTTTCTTCTTTAGATTTAAATCAATTGCAATGTGCTTCTTCTCCTTTAACACATGATAATTCTTTAATTCTTGTTTAAATGCTTTTAATCCTTCTTTCAGTATAAAATGAATGATTTCTTTTTCTTTTTATTTTGATATTTACATATCTTTTCTTTATTCTAAACATGTGATTTCTTCTTTTAATTCTTGTTTACAAGTTTTTTAGTGTTCTTTTTATTCTTAATGTTGTTTTTCTTCTTTTAACCTTTGTTTTTATATTTCTTTTTCTAGTTTTAAACATTTACAATGTTTTGATTTTAGGTGTTACATTTCAAAATTTTCATTTGTGTTTTGTTGGTTTAATTCTAGTAGTAAATGTGTGTTTGGTTCTTTTAGAGGTTGTGTTTGCATTTCCAAATTTTCTTTTCACTATAAACATTTTAGAACATTTTTTTGCTTTAATTTTAGTGTTTGTTACAAGTTTCTTTTTTTATTTTGAATGGTTAGTTTATAAAACTTCTTTCATTTTTAGTTTTTATGTTTGCAATTTCTCCTTTGGACATTTGTTTCCTTTTAAATTTGGTTTTTGCATTCTTTTTAAAATTTTAGACATGATTTTTCTTCTTTTCATCTTAGTATTAGCATTTCTAGGTTTTAGTATTAGCATTTCTAGGTTTTCTTTTAATGATAGACATTTGTTTTCTTTTTTAAAATTCATCTCTTTGGGTTTTCAAAAATTCTTTTTATTTAAAAAGTTTATCTTTTTCTTTTTATGTTTCCTTTTCTAGTTTTAATTGTTTTCCATGTTTTAAACTAGTCTTTGTTTTCCTTTTAATTTAAAATATATTTTTCATAAAAAAGGTTCTTTAGAGTCTAGTTTTTATGTTTTTAACACTTCTTCTTCTTCTGAATGTTTATTTCCTTTTGATTTTAGTTTTTATGTTTCAAACATTTATTTTGTTCTTCTTTTGGTTTTAAACATTGATTAGGTAGAAAATTTACTTTTGATTTCAATAATTCCTTTATTTCCAATGTTTCTAATTCTTCTAAGAGTTTTAATTCTTGTCTAAAATTTACTTATGATAAATCAAATATGTATGAAAATAAGATCTCATAACTACTGAGTGTTAGCCCTTGCGCCCCAAGAAGGGGGCTTATGGTAGGAATTTGAAATTTAGGAGGGAAGACAATGAATTTGGGAGATTGAAGGGGAAGGAGAAGGAAAGAACACAATGTTTTTATACTGGTTCGAGTGTTAATAAACTCTTCATCTACTTCCCAATTTTTTACAATTGGGTGTTCTACTAACTCTAAATGATGTTTCTAAGCTAGCATCAAACTTGTACACTTTGTGTTTTAATGGTTCACACACAACCTTACAACTTGTGTTTTAAGGCTCACATAAAAACCTCTCTCTAATGTTTTTCCAAAGGCTCACAATTAACCTATTACAAGAGTTTTGACAACTAGGCTAACTCTCAAATCCAATTTCAATGGTGTTTAATGCTTGCACCCAACAATATTAACTCATATACAAAGAACAAAAGGTTGAAAAGCAAAATTACAAGAGTTTGCATATTCAATGATATTCTTTTGCAATTATGTCTATCTGGTGGAGTATTTATAGGCAATAAACACCAAAGAGATGTTATTAATGAACTATGTCTAAATCTCTAAGACAAGTTAGGTAGATTTTGCATTAAATGCCTCTTAGACTGATTTTGTGGATGTGATTGGAAAGTTGCAGTTGCAATTTTCCAACTTGCACTAAAAAGGTTGAAATCATGATAGAGAACTCTATTTGTATCTAACAGTTAGTCCACATAGCATGATGTTATTAGTCTTCCAGGAGAAAATAGTCGTTGTATTTTTTAACCAACCAAAAGTTATAGTCGTGATTTAATTTCCTCTTGAGTGCAACTGAGACCGCAAATTCTTCTATTTGAAAAGGAGAGAAAGATTCAACAGGTCACAGTCAAGAAGGATATTTCAAATTTGTGAATTTTGATATGCTAATGATTTTCTTGAACACTTGGTAGGCTCTAGTTGTGTACTCAGCTCCCTCCAAATGACTACAAAAGTTGCGATCGAGATTGCCAACGCGATCACATTGCGAATTTGTCTGTATGATCATCATGTCTTTTTAAGCAAGGTTATGGCTGCGATTTTCTCCACAAATTCAACTAGTTCAAGTCCATCATTTTCTTTTGCAATGTAGCGATTGCAAATTATAAGTTCTTGATTGCAAATTAGATGTCATTTCACAAACCTTGAGATTTAGACTCCTATCCAACTTCTAATGCAAAGCTATCTTCAAAACTGTAAAATCAACACTTAAAAATAACATTAGAACTTATCAATCTACATTGTCAAGATCAAAGAGACCTTTGACCTAGGTTTGACCAACCTAGTTTAATAATCTCTCCTTTTTTGATTTCAACAACATGGATTAATTTTATAAAGGATAATGGATTGCATTAGTGAGAAGTTAAGATGGTTAACACTAATTAACAAATCAAAACTTATTAAAAAGCTAATTTGACTAGGAAAACAAATAACTAAATGAAAATTGCTCCCTCTCAAATTACTCTTCCCCTTGATTATGCAATTCCTTTTCACTTTCTCTTTGTACTTTCTCTCCCCTTTTGTCAAGATCAAAAAAGAGGTCAAAAGGCAAGGATGAGATTAAGTAATTCAAATTGTAAACAAATGTTAGGGATTAAATTAAAAAGCAATCATACTTCAAGAATAAATATATGAAAAATAAACTTCAAATTTCATTAAAATATTCATAAACATAAAGATGTGGGATCACAAATTTAAGCTAGAAGACAAAACATTAAAAAAAACATAAAATGATTACAAGCCAAAGAAAAGAAAACTAAAAGTTTGGAGAGAAATCATCATCTCCTCCACCATGTGCTTCATGCCCTTCCTCCACCTTTTCATTTTCTTCTTCTTTTGGAGTCCTCCCAATCTTCAAAACTAAGGAGATGGTATGGTGTAACACCTACTTTCTTTTGGAGTTCCACTAAGTCACTATGGAGGTGGGAAAGTATAAGAAATCTCCCCTTGATCATCCTCATGACTTTGTCTAAGTTCTTATTTATTGAGGAGAGAGAGATGGCAGAGACTTAGGTTTAGGTTTAGGCTTAGGAGATGGAATTGGTTGGGTACCCTCATCTATCACAAGCCTCTTCCTCTTTGAGGCTTAAGTTTAGCCCCAAAAGAACCCAAGGTATAAGTGTAAGAGTTCGGGTGTATAGCCTTGGCATTTATATGGCAAGGCAAGTCAAGAAAATTATGGGATGACAAGTATTTATTTGTCAGAAATTTTTCATTTTCCTCATTTAGGGCCCCACATACCTGTAGATTGCAGTGACATGAGAGGGTAGAAGGAATCAGATATTCAGCTTGGTACTCATGTGAATCAATTGATCCATAAGGCATCAGCCAGTTTGGATGAGTTTGTTTTTGGTTAAGCGAAACAAAAAGGCTTTGTCCTTTTAAGAGACCTTTTTGTTCCCATCACCTCAAGCATTTATAAAAAAATGTGATGATACAATGAAGGAGACAATTTGAAAGGGTCCAAATATATTTGGCCAAAGATGTTTTTAGGTCATGTTTATTTCAATGGAAATTTCGGACCAAAATTTAGAGTATATGATACTTGAAGGTTGAAAGGGGTAGAGAGTTGTTCAAAGGTTATAAAGAAATAGTCCCTAAAAGCCCGAAAAATTAACCATACTAACCTGCTTTAGCTTCTACTCTTCTGCTCAATGTCACTGTGTACATGAACTCCTTACCTATCTCCTTATATTCGGGTTCATCTTGGAAGATAAACTTGTTTTAGCCCAAGTTTGATAAGAAAACATGAATTTCATCCTTGATTCCTAGGGATTCAAGGAGAAAAGTTAAGGAAATTTTATTGGGTTGGATGGTTTTAATGGAGTTGGCTTTGTGATGGTGTTTCTCTTTTTTAGTTGTGCCTGTGAAGGATAGGAGGGCCAGAAGGTTAGGCTATGCCCTTTCTTTTTTTGCTCTAGAAAGCTTTTTGGGTGTCATGAGGGAAGTTGAGAGAAAAATAGAAGGTTTAAGAGAAGAAATTGAAGAGAGATGAAGGGAATAGGTAAAAGTGAAATTGAGGGATGTTGGAATGGCTTAAATGGGTAAAGAATTATAATGAAAAATGATAATAAAAGGTAAAATTTACACCAAATGAGCGGGTACCATCGATTGGCAATCAAATCAATTAATGCTTGACAGTTACTATAATTCGTGACTGTGAACCTTAAATTGCAACCATTAATTACAAAATATTTGAGTAAGGATAAGAATTTCTTAGAAACCCAAGGAATTAATGGTTAAAACTTTTGATTTTTTTAAAAAATTCAGAGTGGAGAATTAAAGTCACAACTGCTAATTAGACTTATGATAGAAAGTTATTAAATGCCTATAAATTGAGATCGCGAAAGGAAAATAGCGATAGCGAATTACGAGGTAAAGAGAGAAACGAGGAATATATAAGAATTATCTTGCCTAATTATGATCCACTTAATGTAATGATGATTAATTCATGCAAATTAGCGTCAAGAGGCACATTTGCATAAAGAATTAAGACATCCAAGGTATTAAAGTGCACATCTATCAAACACATCATTCATTCACTCAAAACAACAAACTAAATAAATAACATCCAATGAGATATGATTTTCACCCTAGGGAGCTTCCTTCAAGCATTCCTAGCTCCCTATTAATGAAGTTCATCCTTTCTTCATTAAGGAGTTTAGTGAAAATATCTGCAAGTTGATGATAAATGTTAATAAACTCTAACACTACATCACCATTTTAGACATGATCTTTAAGAAAGTAATGCCTAATGTCTATATGTTTGCTCCTAAAGTGTTGGATGAGATTCTTTGAAAGATTTATCACACTTGTGTTGTCACATTTGGTGGGAATGTGATCAACAATTTTGCCAAAATCCTTGAGTTATTATTTCATTGGCTTCGGTGGTGGATAAGGCAATTAAGATTTGTTTCTTACTAAACCAAGAAATTAAACATTCTCTTATAAATTGATAAGTTTCAAAAGTGTTTTTTTAATCTAATAAGCTATCGACATAATTCGCATATGAATAACCTAATATACTAAAAGATAAATTTGTAGGATATCATAAACCTAAGTGCAATATCCCATGTAAATACTTAAAAATCCTTTTAATAGCATTAAGATGTGATTTTTTAGGGGATGATTGAAACCTAGCATACATGCAAACACTAAACATGATGTCGGGTCTAAAGAGTGTGAGATAGAGTAGAGAACCAATCATACTTCTATATCTTTTTTCATCAATAGACTTATTGATTCATCTTTGTCTAGTTTGATGGTAGCACTCATTGGTGTCTTTGTTACTTTGCATCCATCCATATCAAATTTCTTGAGTAGATCCTTTGTGTAAGTGGCTTGGTTGATGAAGATGCCCTTTTTAGTTTGCTTGATTTGTATGCCAAGAAAGAATTTGAGCTCTCCTATCATGCTCATCCCAAATTTCCTAATCATACACTTACAAAATCCTTACAAAAAGATTCATTAGTAGCACCAAATATAATATCATCAACATATATTTTTACAATGAGTGTGTCTTGATTATGCTTTTTGATAAATACAATTGTGTCAAACTTCCCTTTTTCAAATCTTTTTGTAAAAGAAATGAACTAAGCCTTTCACACTAAGCTCTTGGAGCTTGTTTCAAACCATATAGAGCTTTAGTTAATTTAAAAACATGATTTGGAAAAATGTGAGGTTCAAAACCCGAAGGTTGTTTAACATAAACTTCCTCCTTAATGATACCATATGTGAATAGACTTTTAACATTTGTTTGAAAAAAGTTTAAAGTTCATTTGACATGTATAAGCTAAGAGAATCCTAATGGCCTCTAATCTTGTTACGGTGGCATAGGTTTCATCATAATCAATGTGTTCCTTTTAGTTGTATCCTTTTGCAACCAATCTAGCTTTTTCCTAGTAATGAAACCTTGATCATCTAACTTATTCCTAAACACCCATTTGCATCCTACAATAGGGTGTTCCTTAAGCTTAGGAACAAGTTCCCAAACTTTATTTCTCTTAAATTGGTTGTGTACCTATTGCATGGTAATAACCCAACTTTAATCATTAAGAGCCTCATCAATTGATTTTGGCTCAAATTTAGAAACAAATGCAAGATTATTGTCTAATGCACTAAGTTGAGATCTAGTATTTACTCCCTTGGATGTATTACTAATAATTAGATCATTTGGGTGATGTTTGGAGAATCTCCAATGCTTAGGAAGTTCTTGAGCTAGAATTTCTTCTTGTTGTGGTTGGGATTCCTTTTCTTCTTTTGATGACTTGTTTTTACCAAGGTCTATTACCATTTCTCTCAAAGTTGGCTTTAACTCCATTTTCTTAAAGTCACCTACATGACTATCAATAAGAGAGCCTTTCTCAAGATCAAGTTTACTAGATTCATCAAATATAATGTTTATTTACTCTTCAACAACCATAGTACTTTTATTAAAAACCCTATATGCTTTACTATAGGTGGAATAGCCTAGAAAATACCTTCATTTGTCTTAAAATAAAATTTTCAAGGTTGTCCTTGGTATTTGAGATGTAGCATTTGCACCTAAAAACTCTTAGGTATGACAACTTAGGCTTTCTACCATCTCAGAGCTCATAAGAGGTTTTATTGTTAATGGGTCTTTTGAAAACAACGGATGGTGACTCGAAGTATGCGGGCTTGTTAAACAAACTCAACCGACTCGCTCACTTTCAAGTTAAAAAGTCGTAAGCCAACACATGATTAGCAATATAACAAGACACATTAATGGCTTTGGTTGAAAAGTAATTAGGCAAGGAGTACTCATTCAGCATGGTTCTAGCCATCTCTATTGGTATTATATTTTTCCTCTCTACAACATCATTTTGTTGTGGTGTTCTAGGCGTTCAAAAGTTATGAGAAATCTTATTTTCTTCACAATAAGTTTCAAAAGACTCATTTTAAAATTCATTTCTATGGTCACTCCTTATAAAAGAAATGAAGTAACTTTTTCATTTGAACTCTTTTTGCAAAACTTTGAAAAGCATAAAAAGTGTCATTCATATGAGCCAAAAAGGATACCTCATTAAACCTAAAGTAATCATTAACTAGGACAAATGATAATACTTTCCACCTAAACTTGCACTCCTAGTAGGTCCAACCAAGTCCATATGGATAAGTTAAAGTGGTTTAGATGTACTTACAATATTTTTTGCTTTGAGTGAAGATAGATGTTGCTTCCCCATTTGGCATTGTCCATATGTCTTGTCCTTTAAGAATTTTAGCTTGGGAAGACTTTCCACTAGCTCTCTTTATGATAGGCTTTGTAGGAACTCCATGCTAGCATGACTAAGTCTTCGATACCAAAGCCAAGTCTCATTGCTAAGGGACACAAGACACTTAAAAGATTGATTACCCAAATTATCTAAGTTAATTAAGTAGGTATTGCCCTCTTTTTCACCCTTGTTTTATCCATCAAAGTGGTAACCCAACACTCTTTAGGGTCAAAGGTGACTTTATTACTTTATCGCATAATTGACTTACACTAAGCAAATTGTGTTATAAACCATCTACTAAAGGAACATTATCAATAAGTGAACAACCATTTTAACCAATTGTTCTAATGCTAATTACCTTACCCTTGACATTATTCCCAAACATGACATTACCATATTTTTTCTCCTTTATGGCTATGAATAGTTTCTTATTGCCCATTATATGCCTTGAGCATCCACTATCCATATGCCAATCATTGTCATCATTGGTGGTTGTTATACAATCCTACACAACATAAGCAAATCATTTTTGTTTAGGTACCTAAGCATACTTGGGTCTTTAGGGGTTAAGTCTTGAAGGGTCCTCTAATTTGAGGTGAGCCTTCCTAATGTAACAAAAGATATTTATGTGACCAAACTTCATATAATAACGACATTGGAGTTCAAACTTGTGAGTCTTTATCTTATACATAGCTTTGGTATGAGTAGGGGTCTTTCTCATACTATGATGATGTGAGTGTAAGTATGTGCATGAATGATTAGCAGTATAAGAGAATGTTTTATGTGTGTTAGAGTAAGCATGTTTCTTAGTGTAGATGAATGCATGATTAGCCTTTTTAGGCTTAGGCTTTGAGCCTTGAGGTGTCTTTCCCTTGCCCTTGAGCATTGGTGGATTAGTGCTATGAGCACTCTTCCTTTCAACTACCCCAATACTAGAGATGTTTGAAGAGTTGAAGCTCTAATGAAGGTTGTGAGAGGGGGTGTAGATGATGAAAAGGCTCCATTGAAGCCAAAACCATGTCTTACTAGGGGAAAGTCTTTCAGATACAATTAATATATCTAAAGCTTCCTTCCCTTTGTGAAACTTAGAAATGGAATTTCTAAGCTTAATGACCTCTCATTTTAAGTTATCATTTTCCTTTCTCAAGGAATTTAGAGAAGATGAAGACTTAGTATGACTTTCTATTGATTTTTTGAGTTTTTCATTTGAAGTCCTCAATTCACTTACAAGCTCATTTAATGAGTTAAACTCATTTTCCAGTTTGAGCATTTCTTTTTCATAAGTTTTCATTTGTTAGTTATATTTGTCATACCTCAAGGTAAAAGCTTATAAGAGCTCATCATCTACATCATCTAATACATCAAAGTTTTCATAAGAATGGGGTATAGAACTTACCTCATTAGAAGAGTCATCTTGTGTAATGAAACATAGATTTGCCACTTTCTCATTTTCATCCTCCTCATTTGAGCCACATCACAAGTGGCTTTGAAGCTTTTCTTGTTTTCTTTATCCCATTTCTTCTTTTTTTTTTTACTTGGGGCAATCATACTTGATGTGGCCTTACTTGCCACACCCATAGCATGTTACTTCATTGTTCTTTTATTTGAGGCTGAAAGATGTTTTCTTGAAGTTCCTTCCATCCTTTCTTCTTCTTATTAGCTCCTTGGCTCTCCTAGAAAGCATAACTAACTCTTCCTTTTCTTTTTCACTATCATCATCACTTGAGACAACCTCTACTTCTTTGTCTTTGGATGAGGACTTAAGAGCTAAAGTCTTCTTCTCAGTTTTGTCACTCTTGTCCCCTTGCCCTCTCATCTTCTTCATCTCCTTATCCATTTTGAAGGCTAGCTCATGAGTGAGAAGCTTGCCTATGAGGACATATGTTAGCACTTTTCCAATTTTTGAATTTGACTTTTGTATGCTACATACCCTAGCACCAAACTTCTTAAGAGGTAAGGATTAAGTATTTTAGTGTTTGCCTCATGATTAGTGAGTATTGTTTCAAATTTCTTCATATTTGTGACAATGGATAAAAGTTTATTTATCATATCGGCGATGTTTTTGTTGTCTTTTATGATAAATAACTCTCATTCTATCACATACATCTCCAATCTGCTAGATTTCACTTAGGTTGTGCCTTCATGGTAATTCTCCAAAGCTTTCCAAATTCCATGGGCTATGAGGCAATGTTGAACTCTTCCTATTAATCCCTTAACAGAAAACTAAGAAGGATTTTCATTGCCCTTTTGTTTCTTCCATTTGATCTTATATGAGCTTTCACCCATTCTTCCCTTGGGATTAATTCTCACTTCCATCAACCACCTTTGTAGGAGGCTTCCATTCTTTTGCCACAATATTCTAGAGTTCTACCACATCACTTTCCAAATATATCTCAATCATATACTTTCAATGCATATAGTCAAATCCATCAAAGTATGGCTTGAGATGAGTACGAATTCCTTCTTGTGTCATATGTCTTTGCCCACTCAATTAAGAGTTTTAATGAAAACTTGGCTCTAATACCACTTTTTGGCCCTTGCGCACCAAAAAGGGGAGTTGAATTGATGAAAATTTAAAAATTTAGAGGGTGATAATAAATTTGGGAGATTGAAGGAGAAGGAGAAGGAAAAAACACATAATATTTTTATAGTGGTTTGGGTGTTAATGAACTCTACATCAGCTCTCCAATTCTTCACGATTGTTTGTTTTACTAACTCTAAATGGTGTTTCCAAGCTCGCATCAAACTTATACACTTTGAGTTTTAATAGCTCACACACAACCTTACAATTTGTATTTTAAGGCTCACAAAAAAATTTCTCTCTAGTGTTTTCCCAAAGGCTCACACTTAATCTATTATAAGAGTTTTGACAACTAGGCTAACTCTTAAACCCAATTATAATGGTGTTTAATGCTTACACCTAACAATATTAACTCATATATAAAGAATATAAAGGTTGATAAGCAAAATTGTAAGAGTTTAGCTATATTCAATGATATTCTCTTACATTCACGTATGTTTGGTGGAGTATTTATAGACAATAACCACCAAAGAGATGTTACTAATGAACTATGTTTAAATCTCTTAGATAAACTAGACAAATTTTACATTAAATGTCTATCAGACTAATTTCGAGGTTGTGATTGGTAAGTCGCGATTGCGATTTTCCAACTTGCACTAAAAAGGTTGAAATCACTGTAGTCGTTTGTATCTAATGGCTAATCCACGTGGCATGATGTTATTGGTCTTTCGAGAAAAAATAGTCATTGGTTCTTCCACCAACTAAAAGTCGCAGTTGCAATTTAATTTCCTCTTGGGTGTGACTGAGACAGTGAATTCTTTTGTTTGATGAGGAGAGAATGATTCAGCAGGTCGCGATCAAGAAGGATATTTCAGCCTTGCAAATTTTGATATGCCAACGGTATTCTTAGACACCTAGCAGACTCTGGTTGTGGACTCAGCTCCCTCCAATCAACTATAAAAGTACCTGTCGAGATTACCAATGCGATTTGCTCTGCAAATTCGACTGGTTCAAGTCCATCCTTTTCTTTTACAATGTCGCAGTCGCGAATTATACGTTCTTGACTGTGAATTAGATGTCTTTTCACAAAACTTGATATTTAAACTCCCATTCAACTTGCTATGCAAATCTATCTTCAAAATTGCAAAATCAACACTTAAAAATAAGATTAAAACTTATTAATCTACATTGTCAAAATAAAAAAAGACCTTTTACCTATGTTTGATCAACCTAGTCCAACACTAAGGTTTCAATATCTGGAGATAAATCAAAGTCTTTTAATGATGAAGATAAATTTATTTGGTTGAAATTCCATTTTAAATCTCATGCTAGATTTATTTTTCTTAGTTTGTTAATTTTATTGTCAAAATATTATGTGTTTTTCGTTTTGTCCCCCTTGATGAGAGTTTGCTTGTCTTCCTTTATGGGAGTTTAGTTGTTTTTCATCATGGAAGTTAAAAGAAGTTTGAATTTGATGATCAAAAGATCAAACTCATTTAAAAACTGGACAAATGACAATGAAGTCGATTTGTGATTTAGTATGACCACAAAGTAGAATGTGTTTTTTGCCGATGCGCCAAACACAACCAAAAGGTTGTATATAATTGTTTCGTCAATACAATTAGTGAAATTCAGAGAAAAAATTTATTTTTATAATAAGATTTATATATATTTATTGAACACAATCAAATTTACTTATCTATTACAAGTTGTACTTATTAATTTTTATTAATGAAAAAAATCTTTTTATTTCACAAAAAAAGGGCAAAGTTTTAGACTCATCAATTTTTTCACTTAAATTAGACCGAACCTTTAGCCGGTTCCGGATTTTCCTGTTCAACCGGCCGATCCGGCCTTTAAAACATTGGGGTTCACTTAATCTTTTGCTTGGACCGCTGTCAATTAGACACATAGGAGGCCGACGTTCGACTGAAGAAGAGAAACGTCAAATAATGGCTGCTCGGAAGAGAGCTTCATCAACGACAACAGACACAACCGCCTCCTCAAAATCCGTTCCACCGACCACAGAGCACAAACCCCAAGGAACTAGTACTCTTACTGACCCACGAATTGCTCCTCCAAAATTAGCTTTTATTTTCAAGTTGTCGCTTTTTCTTCTTGCCCCTTACTCTTATTTTCTATTCTACCACTACAAGATCCAGCATGACCTGCAAAGATCAATCCTCATCAATGCCGCCCTTAGCCTCGCTGGCTTTTTCCTTACCATCCGGATAATTCCTGTGGCTTCTCGATACGTTTTGAGGAGGAATCTTTTTGGTTTTGATATTAACAAGAAGGGTACCCCTCAGGGCACGATTCAAGTGTGAGTCTTTATTGTTAATTGTAGATTTTTTTTTTTTGTTTAATTGCTTGGGCTTGGGTTTTTGGAGCATTTTATACAGTGGGGGTGCGTTGGATTTGGATTTTGAGTTATGTAAAGTTGCTTGGTGCTGGATTTGGTTTTCGGGGCAATCTGTGAATTGGGTTTGTCGTTGAAATCAGGAGTTAGGCTGACCTTGCATTTGCAATTTTTGATTCTCATTGTTGAGTACAACTTTGGTTTTCTCGTTGATGTTAAATTTGTTTAGCTGCTTTTTTATAAGCCCATGTTGTTTGATTTTATTTGAGTGCAAGCATGTTGCTAGTGATTGTCCAATGAGTCAATGTGACTTTATCCTTGTTCTTCTCAAGGTTTTAGTGTGTCCATATTTTTAGATTATGGAGCAGAATTATCGTACATTCACTTTGATAGGGAGCTGCTCAACTGTAAAGTAGTTGGTACTCTAGATATTCCTTTTATGGTTATTTTTATATGATTTGTTTTCAAATTAAGTGAGCATGTAAGCTCTTTTTAGTAGTTGTCATCTTAAAATAAATTTGCCTTTCTGGTTTTCTTTCTTATCTGTTTGCATTGATATGTCTTCTGTCTGTTTTCGCTTACAATTAAATTTACATTGTGTACTTATATGTGCAGTTTGAAAAGGATTGCTGATGATCCTGAAACAGAATGTGCTCAAATTTTAAAGAATAATTTTTGCTTATTCTTTACCTTATATCTGACAAGATTCTTTAGCGCAAGTTACAGTAGTTTTTTTTTGTTAAGCTTGTCCTTTCTGTGGTGTGTAAACTGTTAAAAATAACCTTTTGAGAAACTTTAATAGAACATGTGAAAATTGATGACAATCAAGGAGCTAGATGATCAATATTTTCTTGTAGAAAGACAAATTGATCATTAATTATGTATCTTATTTTCCTTTTTTCTTAACTCATTCATTTGTTTTATAACAAAAAATTTCTTAGTAATGCTACTTTTTGTTCTGCAGGCCTGAGTCATTGGGTATTGTTGTTGGGATAGTCTTCTTGGTATTAGCAATCGTATTTCAGTATTTTAACTTTACAGCAGATTCCAGTGTAAGAATATCATATTGCAATGTTTTAAGTTTTCTTTCTAGAAGTCAGCAAATTATAATTTCTGATAAATTATTTTGCCAAACTACAATTTCCAATCTGAGGTGTTTGCACCTTTTTCTCTTCTAGTTGGTTTTTTTTTTTTTTTTTTTCAGTTGTTAAACTTAATGTTTAATATCATAGTATATTTAGTTTTTATTGCATTGGGTGTGTGTGATCACTCACAAAACAAATTGAATAAAGTGCACACATAGGTTACAAATCTTAGAAACCTGACTTTATGATGATTGCAATCTTTTGATGCTTATTTAATAAGAATATGGTGCTAGCCAAAATTTGTGAATTAAGTTGTGTGATGGTGAATGATAGTAGTTGTGGTGTGTTGAAGATGGACTCCATATTAAAATTAGGACAAGAAACAAATGCTTACTGAAATTGATGGCTCATATATGCCTAAAATGTCTATTAGTGTTATATTGGAGTTGGACCGTTCATTGATTGCATGTTGAAGATGGAGAGAAAAATAAATCAAAGATAAAGAGAAGTTTTTACTATAATTTAAACTATAAAAGATAGAGAAGCATATCAACGATGAAGTTAATCAATTAATTCCTTTCATATAGAGAGTTGTAGCATGAATGCTTAGAAGGCTAGCCTTTTTTTGTGGTAAGCATTTTGGGTGGCTTGATGGATGCTTAAACAGTACATTTTGTATGGATAAAGACATTGGTAAGGCTAAGATTGGGATGGAAGAGGTGGAGAAATAAGTGAAAATTGTTTAGATTTGAATGCCTTAGTGAAGTTAGACAGAGGATGTACTGTGTAATATACAAGGAAAAAAATTTTCAAAATTCGTTTTTGCTCGAGGCTAGTAATAAAAACTGTAAGGAAAGGGGATTAACCACTAGAATGGTTAAGAGAAGAGCTGAAGATAATATTTGATGTGGCTATAGGATAAGACACAAGAACTAATGATTTATCAAAATTCACACTGTTAGACACTATATAGGATAAAGGAATATAATAAATAAGTTTCATTAGCTTAAATTAGTTTACTGAGATTTCACTGGATTGAGTTGCTATTGGTTACTTTACCTTTGCTTTCTTTCTCTCCTCTTTCCTTTGAAAAGTTGTTTAATTGTGATATTATCCGAATAACTTTTTCTAATCTAATTCGCTTTTTTCCCTTTTCAAATTTTTTTGTTGGAGAATGGTGATTTCTTGAAGTTGTTACCAGATTTTGTTCTAAAATGTAGTTAGAGAGAATTGAGAGACCTATAGGACGCATTTGGTGCACAAGATTGGGCGACGTTGAAAAAGCTAATGCCACCTTGTACTTTGTTTGGTTCACCTATTAGTTGGACAAAATAAACAATGGCATTTTTTTTTTTTTTTTGCCCTATCCACCATATAGGTCTATTTTTGTCCTGTCACTTCCCACTGGATAAGTTATTTATTGTTGTGCAACAAGATTGATTAAATTGAATCTTCAAAAGTACCTTATATATATATATATATATGGGATTGACAATTTTTGACATGATACGTTAATCGACATGATATGACATGTAGTTAAATAAATTTTGAATTTGGCATAAATAGGTTCAAGTCTCGTTTATGGCACGTTAAAAAAATAAGATTAAACGGGTTAATCCTCTTAACTCACAATAGATTTGATTAACACGATTATATAACCAGGTTAATAGATTAACATGTAATATATGACATAAATATAAGCATTTAAACATGATTTAAATATGTTTGCATATAAAAAAATCTTTGAATTCAATTTTATATTTGTTTAGATTTTTAATATTTAGTCTCTATTTTCTCAATATATAAATATTTTTTTAGTTACAAATTAAATATTTTTTAATTTGCTATTTTTTTGGGTTAATGCGTACTTTTGTGTCATAACGCGTTAATAACAAAATTAATTAAATGAGTTATATGGGTGGTGTCATGTAACCTACTTCATAAATGTCTATGTTAAGGTTGAGAATTTTAACATAAGTAACTAAATGGTCGTGTTCTGGTTGAATATTTTTTTGTTATACATGTGTTTCAACACGACACGAATTGTCACCCCATATATATATATATATATATATATAATCCATTTATTTTTTATTTTTTAGTATTTTTTATTATTTGTGGTTAGATTATTGTTTATTATATTTTCTTGTAATCAATAAGTTATTTACTTATTTTGTTGATGAATCAGTAAAATTCATAGAGTTAATGTTCATTATTAATAAGTTAGATATTATGTGATTAATTTTATTTATTACTTGGCTCTCACCTAAGCAATTGTCTAAATGGCAAAAATGGACTCGTAGTTGGCAAAATATTGCTTCCCTCACACCAAAGACAGCCTCAGTTCCTTTTTAGCTGAGAGATCAAATTGTATTGGAGTTGTGACGGGTATTTGAATAAGTTATGGGACTAATCCATTTGTTATTATGTTTTTTTTCTTCAAGGGAAAAGGGTTTGAGGAAGGATTCTTCTCTATTTTTATGGTTCCATTGTGTAGTATTTCTTCCATCTGTTTCTGAATTTCAGGGTGTTTATCTCCTTTCTTCTTGGTGATTAGATTAGTGTGCATTCTGCAGGAAGTGTAAATTCATGACTCAACTCAGTTTATGAGAATTTTTCTCTGTCCTAGATAGGTGGACATTTGTTCATGATTTATTACCCTATGCTTTAACTAATGTATTGCTATTGCTGGAAATTTAATACATGCAGTGGCTTGTACAGTACAATGCAGCACTAGCATGCATCTGCTTCATGACTTTACTTGGATTTGTGGATGATGTCCTTGATGTTCCCTGGAGAGTGTAAGTATTAAATTTTCCTCTGATTTTTTCTACCGTGTTCAGTATTTTCCTTCATTTGAAACTATGTTCTGGTAGATTTCGTTTTCTGAAGTAGTTCTTGATCAGATACTGAGACACTAACTTATAACTGTTAATCGCAGGAAATTGCTCCTGCCATCGATTGCTGCCCTTCCATTGTTGATGGCATATGCTGGTCATACAATTATTGTAATACCAAAGCCTCTTATCCCATATGTTGGGCTGGACATTTTGGAATTAGGTATTTTTCTAATTCTGAACCTTTTCATACCCCACAAATCTCTTTCCTCCCAAGATGCTTTATCTAAATGTGAAAGAAATCAAAATAACCTATAAAGTTGAAGAGACACCATGTTTTTGTTTCTTTGTTAGATCATCGTGGAATTGAAGTTCACTTTTAATTATACAAAAGAAAAACTAGAAACTTTTGCATTGAGAGTAGGTGACTAAGTTGTAAAGGTGACTTAAGTTGTGAGGTTAATGAATGTCTAAAATATATCATTAGCAATGTGATGACTGACATTAAAGTTCCATAGTTATAATGTTGTAAATGGCTCCATGTAGTGTTCTTAAGCTTTATCTATCCTTTCAGTTTGTTGAATTTGAACTGAAACTGCTAGTATTCCTTGGTCAATTCAAGAAGTGAGCCACAAAATGTTCATCCTCTCAATTAGAAGAGGTATTTTACAGGCAAAAGTGTGCAGCGTTGTGGTATAATTTTTGTCCTTCCAGTGGCGTATGCAAAATGATAACGATTAAGTGTATATTCAATCCAGTGCATAAAATAGTGGTCCAAGCAAGTAAAAGAAAAGGAAAAGAAGAGGAAGATTCCACATTTTATAATTAGTCAAATTGTTTGTTTTTTCCAAAGCTATATTTGCATGGCGGAGCAGAAGCTGGGCGTTCATCTTTTTGTAGTGGACTGAAGAAAGATCATAAAATGAGTAACTGGATGTAGATGGTTTGCCCATGAAACCACTAGTAGCAGATTTAGTGGGATCACTGCCTTTAATTTTTTCTCATACTGATTACAGTATACATGAGCCATTTTTTTTCTAAGTATATGCTTGACATTTGTTTTCATTTTTATTTCTTTGAATATATACCTCTATGCTTTCCTCTTAATTTTTGGGCTCTTAGATGTCTGTTCCTTTTGCTAGAAGTTGTGCTGTTATTTTAATCGAAAATAAAATATTATGAATAATTGTTGGCTACTTTTGAATCGATAATATTTGGTTTATTTCATCTCTTTGGTGATTTGCTGTATTGTTGTTTCCTAATGCTTCTTCTTATGTGTGCCTTTTTGACAGGATGGATATATAAGCTATATATGGGGCTTTTGGCAGTTTTTTGCACAAATTCTATTAACATCCATGCTGGTTTAAATGGCCTTGAAGTTGGGCAAACAGTTGTGATCGCATCTGCTGTAAGCAATCATAAAGACTTCTAAGAATCTGACTTGTTATGGAATCTGAGATGGCTTATCAATTTTACAGATTTTGATACATAATATAATGCAAATTGGAGCCTCTGTGGATCCTGAGTATCAACAGGCACACTTGTTCTCTGTTTATCTTGTTCAACCCTTACTGGCAACCTCCATGGCTTTACTTTCTTACAATTGGTAAGCTTGATTCTATTTGTCATGCAGTCTTATTACTGTTCTTTCTGAATGGTAAAGTAACATATAACTATTGTCTCCCTTTTGTCTTAGGTATCCTTCTTCAGTTTTTGTTGGAGATACTTATACATACTTTGCTGGAATGACTATGGCTGTTGTTGGGATTTTGGGCCATTTTAGGTGTGTTTTCGAACACATCCTCCCACATTTTATTGTTCAGAGTTTTGTATGCGTACAAAGTCAGTTTTTCCATAGTTGATATGTGACCTGTACTAGACAATACTAGTCACTTACTACCATGAACTTCATATTGCATGTCTCTCTCTCTCTCTCTCTCTCTCTCTATCTCTTTAACATTTTTGCAGTAGACCTGTTTTCTCATATGAAGCTCATGTCTTGTCACAAATTTCTACTGTATTAGCATTTCACTTGATGTTCAGTAAGCTTAATCTGCATATGTTATTATGATTTTCTATAGCCTGATAGATTTTTTTCCCCTTCAACAGTGAAACACTCCTGATTTTCTTTTTACCTCAAGTGATAAACTTTCTCTTATCACTTCCCCAGGTTTGATCTGATAATTCTTTTTTTCTTTCAAGTTTTTAACTTCTGGTTGCCAGTAAGGTATCTGATTTGCAGTTCTTCTTATTCAGCTTTCTGGTTATGTCCATTGCCCGCGCCATCGCCTGCCTAGGTAGTTTTTCCTCTTCTGTCACTTATGTTTATGCTTTACTGACTGTAACCTTTAGAGGGCTTTTGATATGTATCATTTGTAGGTATCTTAGTTATATTCTCCTACTTTTCCAGGTTCGATCCTCAGACAGGACTGCTGACTGGAACTAATGATGGGACCCTTATCAATTTTTATTTAAGAATTTTTGGCAGGAAGTCAGAAAAGTCTCTTTGCACCCATCTTCTTCTTGTTCAGGTAATGTATTCATGTGTTACAAATTTTGCATTTGACACCATGACCAGTATTGTTGTCCTAAACCCTTATTTGGCTAAAATGCTTGTTTTAATTAATGCTGTGAGTATATGAAATGGTTGTCAATGCAAATCCATTTGAACTTGCTAATCGGTCCAAAAACATTTAGGTTTATTCCTTCCCATGTTAACAATTTTGTTAGATTGCCTCTATTTAAGGAAGTGTTTCTGAGATGATGGAGTTCCATAATAACAAAAATGTTGTCTCTGAGATAACGGAGTTCCATAATAACAAAAATGAGTGTTTATGGGGGATATAGAAAGAGCAGTATCTGTTTCCAAATGTCATCATGTGTTATCAAGATCCTACTTTTTTCAGCTAGCTCATTTGTAAGTGTTATTTAAACTTTTTGTCACTTATAGTTTTATTACCCATTTCCAATTGTCTCCTTTTACTATTTGCAACACCATATCTTTGCTAATTGCTGTGGTTGAATCTTCTTCCTGGATGTATCATATAAGACAATTCATTACAAATCTCATGGTTGTGCAAAACTACATGGCATGCGAGTCTCTGCATGATGGTTCATATGCTCGACAGGCTATTGGATGCTGCTTCTGTTTCTTTCTGAGGTATTTGCTTGCTGGCTGGTACAAATGAGGGTGACATCGAAGGAACAATCTTGTATTTTCTTTTACATGCGATACTGGCTAGTTTATGGCATGTGTGGTTGGCTTGGTGCATAGAGTAATGGCAGTACAAAGGTACTTCGTGGCAGACACCATAAGCACAATACTTTGAGATTTGTGCTTTGGCGTATTTTGTAATTTGACGACACAGAAAACTGTCAAGCATATTTTTGTCAAGTTCTTTATCTTGATTTTTACTGCTGGCTTGCGATTGATTTTTAATGATCGAAGTCTGAATGTGGTTTATAGATACAAAGCAAAGGGATAGAACACAGCTTGGTTGCTCAATCAGCTAGTATCATGATCAACTGGAAATCCCTTTTAAGAAATTTAAGTTCACACACAGCAATTTTCTTGTTCCAAAGGCATAAATATTGCAAGGGCATGCATCCATAAAGGTGCAACATGCATGAACAGAATAATTTTGACTTGCCAATGATTCAGAAAGCAAACAGCGATAAACAAGAGTTTTCTTTTTCGTTTACTATTTTCTTTGTTTCTTGTTCCTGAGTTATGCCCCCCATTATATGCAGGCATTCCAGTATCATCCAACCATCATAACCATAAGTTAAGAATTCCACCCATTAAAATGATGAGGTCAAACATCACAGAAAATCGGCAAATTTTAGTTTGGGTGAACTTCCTCATCTAATTATAGTGAGACCTTAGGAGGACAAACCCCATCAAAGACATCATATGGAATGGGCGTTACAACTGTTACAAATCTCTCAGGAAAGCGGTTGGTACTACAACTTTAGTCAAAGCAAAAATGTTAGAATACAAGTTAATGCTAACTTAGCTAATGTCATGATCACAATGACATCGAGGAAAACTTCAATCTACATCCATAGCCTCCTTCTCATTGCCACTGTAGAACCAGAGCTTGATGGTTCGGTCATGTGAGACAGTTGCCACAAAGCGCCCATCTGCCACCAGACAAATAACTTGAGCAAGAAAGATGGATATTTGTAGAAGTAAGAGCAGTGTCATCACAAAAACTAACTAATGTTCCAATTCATCAGTTTAACAGCAATTGCAAATAGCCAAATAGAATTGGAATACGTCGAGTCAATTAATGTTGTTACAAAATAACCTGAAAGCTTTAATAAAGACCAGTTATTAAAAAAATGAAAAAGGAAAAATGACTGGCTGGCAGAGAAATCAAAAGATTGAGCACAGGCATTTCGTGGTTATATGGTCCCAAACACATGGTCAAAAGAAACTTATATAAAACATAAAGCAAACACTTCAATAGAAGAAAATTGATAAAAAAAAATAAAAAATAAAAACAAAGGTTATTTGAAGTTAGGAAAATTACCTGTGCTAACATCTAAGGAAGTAACCATTGCCTCATGCCCTGATAATGTGTTCACAGGCTTAAAATCATGGCCTGACCAAACCTGATCAATACACATAAAACATGAAACGACATTAACATCAATTCAAGGATTTCAACTCAAATGGAGCAAAAGCAATAAGAAGAAAGAACTGCACCTTAGCAGTCTTGTCAAAAGATGCAGTGACGAGGTAGTAGCCTTCTTGAGGTTCAAACTTCACTTGTGATATTTGATTTGAGTGAGCTGGTATGGTATACAATGATTTTTTCTTCCTTAAATCCCATATCGTACAAGTATTATCTTGACCACCAGTGGCCAAAAGGTACCCATTAGGTGAGAAACTGATGCCAAGAACCTGAAAAAGACACCAAACATGCATGCAATTCATTTACCTACATGTTAAAAAAAATAAAAAATAAAACAAAATTGAGAAAAATCAGATCACAAGAGGCTCACAGGCTTAACATGGCCTTCCAAGGCCATAATACTTCTTCCAGTTCGAAGGTCCCAAACACGTGCAAGCGCATCCAAGCCACAACTTCCTGCTAGCGAACCATCATTGTGGAAGGCTATCCCATAGACACTCCGACTATGACCTTCTTGAAGAAGTAACTCCACACCAGTTTCTACATCCCATAGCCTCCATGTATTGTCATAGCTAGCAGTGCCCAGGTACTTCCCTGATGGATGGAAACTGACATGAGCAAGACGATCCAGATGACCCTGAAATGTCTGAAGGACAGAACCATCAGTGCTCCACAACCTTGCAGTTTGATCAGCTGAGGCAGTTGCTACATGGTTTTGAATGGGAGAAAATGAAACATCCGTTGCACGCTCCGTATGTCCCTTCAAGGTAGAAACCTTATTTACTTGAGGCATGCTCCATATTTTAGCAGCTCCATTTAAAGCATTACAAAGCAGAAAGAACCAAAACATAATATCGTGGATGAAACATTGCGATTAATAGCAGATATATCATAATTGTAAAGTAGTTCGTAAAGCCATAAATCATGACAAAATTTTCAGTAGGAAAGTCCAATATTCACTAATGCTCTAAACTTCTAACAACCCACAAAAAACAAAAAGGATCTTTCCAACCAACAAAGACTACAGATTACAGTTTTTCAATCTTTTCTGAGGACTTGGCATCAGCCAATATGCAATATTTAAAATACCATAAAATCCTATGATAGCAGGACCAAGAAAAGGTTTCTTGAAAAAATACTAGCAACTAAATTTTATATGCAGTTGAATAAGAAACAAATAAGTTATAATTCAGCTGTTGGCTACTCATTAACTTTTTATTTGAAATGAAAAATTGGCATAATAAGAATGGTACAAAAACATCTAAGCAGTTAAAAAAAAGAGAGGAATTACCAAGTGGCAAGCAGTTTTCCATCATTAGAAAAGGAACAGCCAGAAAGCGGCCTATCATCCCCAATTTCACTACAGTCAAGCACCAAACTCCCCGCCTGCTTCAAAACCCAATCAATCTCAGCGTCTACATCCTCATCCGGATCATCCCTTTTCCTCCTCGCCCTTTGATCCTCCTTGCCGCTTTCAAAACCGAATACTTAACAATATGAATCCTAGCATCCAACAACTGCTTCGACCCCTCCGTATAAAATGGGTATTGGATCTCTTCCTCACCATCATCCACCACAGCCTCATGCGCTTTCATCAGCTTCTCAAGCTGCCCTTCAGCATCCAGCTTCACCATTATCGTCCTCAGTCTATCCCTCCTCTCCATCTCCCATTCTCTAAACAGCGTTATCGGCTACCCCAGTCTCCGCAGCCGGTTTCTGACCGACATGTTGTTTGTGGGCACGGCTAGAGCTGCGGCACGCCGTTTCATGAGCAAATCCTGAACTGCCTTCTGCTGCCTCTCTCTGTCTGCTCGGCTTTCCTCGGAAATCAAATAACTGGCGTCGTCTTGGTCACAATCTGAGTCGTCATTCTGCGGCGGCGGGAGACGGAGGGGGAGGGGGAGGAGGAGACGGGCAAGTGGAGGAGTGAAGGAGGGGAGTAGTGGAGAAATGATAGGAGGGATTGCAGGGGATGATTCTTCTGCTGGGGCTGAATTTTCTCCTCCTGCTGCCATAGGTGGGCAGGGTAGGGATTAAGACTTAGGAGCGTGGGAAGAGAAGGGGACGAAAGCAGGGGTATGAAAGCCTGCGAGGGAGGGACGTTGGGTTGAGATTCTTAAATAGGTTTCTTATGTAAATTCATAAATTTTACTATGGGAATTTTGCATATCATGAATAAATTATTTTTTAAATATGATTTCACAGCCAATTAATCAATTAATATTTCAACACAAATTAAAATCAACTCAAATAAAATAATAATTTTAATATAATATAAATTTTTATATTAAAATATAATTTTGAAATAAAAATAAAATTTAAAAAAATACTATTTCGTAATTAAAAAACATATAAAGCTCAAATATAAAAAAAAAAATTATATTAAAATTAAATAATACTTTCAAATTAGACAATATATAAGAATGATGTTTTTATGAAATACGAAAAATCAAATGGCAAATTACATGATTTAATTTTATTTATTTAATATTATTTTTAATTCAGTTATAGATTTTTTTTAAAAAAATTAAGTTTAAATGAGTTAATGACCAAAATATTAAAATATTAATATCTGTATATAATTGAAATTCATTTAAAATAAGAATAAAACATATTTAAAATGTGTGATACGAATTATAATTAAATTTATAATAATATGAATTTGAAATATATAATTATAATGTTTTAATTTATTTATTTTACTATATGTTTATTCCTTATTAATAAAAAATAAAATTAATAAATGCATTGTTAATAAAAAAATAAAAAATCACAACACGCTTAACGCAGGAACATGCGACATATATAATGAATAGGTATATAAATTTTAATTTGTAATTTTTTATTATTTATTTTAATCTCACTTAAATAGTTTTGATAAGATAATTTCACTAATTTTGTTTATTCATATACAAAATTAAGAGAAAGGAAAAAAAGACTCTCGAAATTTATATCTAAAAATTTTCTCTTTTTTCTATAAATTCTAATACCATATATCTACTCACCTACTACATTTTTTTCTTTCAAAGAAAAAAAAATATCATATTCTTTTAGTATTAAGATTGAAAACCCTTTAGTCATAATCTTCCAAAAAAAAAAAAAAAGATAAAGAAGAAAAACTATACCCATAAAACTCTACATATGGTACGTAGAATCTTCACCTTTTCATATTTTTATATATTTCTTAGTTTTTACAGCAAAAATACAGGGTGTGAAGAGAAAAATGATTAATAACAGATATTTTTTATTTAGTTTTTTATAATATTAGATAAAAAATATTTTAAAAAATATATCAATTATTTGTATGTTTTTTTCAATTAAAATATGTTTTTTCACATATATTTATTTGTGATTTAAAAAATAATTAGTCTGTTTTATGTTTTGAATTAATATATAATTGATAATTGTAAACAACATAAATATAATAATAAATGTATATTATTGTATTATTATATTAATAATTGATACCATGTTTAATACTCTCTCCATTTCACTTTATTAAATATCATTTGTTCCACTTTGAGTGACATTTTTAGATTATCGAAAAGAATTTAATTATTTATTTCAATTTTATCCATATCTTGATGTTGGAGTCCTAATAGGTATAAAAATGAGTTTTAATGGAAATAAGGAGCAATGCATTACTTTTACTATTTCTATAAGAGGATTATATAGTCATTTTATATCTATAATTATGTCTATTAAATAACATTTTTAATCTTTGTGACACTTCCTTAAATGATTAATGGAATGAAATGGAGTATAAATATTATTATTGATTTGATGATAAGCTTGAAAATTTCTTTGGAAGTTCCTTAACTTTATTTATAGTAGATAATACACTATAAAATACTTATCTCAAATAATAATAATAATAATAATAAGGAAATAGAAGAAAGAAAAGGCACAAGATTTATAGAGGTTTCGCCAACATAACACATATATTCTCCTTAAGTATCCATTTAATATTATATCAAAAAGCTCTATAGAGAGGGGAATAGGGTTATAACAAATTCTTCTCAAGAATTTAGCGTGCTTAAAAAAACAAAATCACACAAAAAAAATATATTAGAGATTCAATATGTTAGACTAGGTTCGTCAAACCTAAAAGTCAAAACTCTCTTTTGATATTGACAACATATATTGAAAAGTTATAACATCTTTTCTAAGTGTTTTGGATGTAAAAGTAAATTTAGAATATCATTGGAAGTTGAATGCAAAAAGAATTAAAATTATTTCATAAATCATAACCGCTATCTAAGAAAAGTGAGACACAATTTGTCTAGAAGGATGTATAGTCTAAGTCATGATAGGAATCACAATCGCTATCTTCAAATGACCTTGAAGGGATTTCAAGGAACTATATGATTTGTTAAAGGTCCAAAAATCACGACAACGACTTCATTGGTAGCGTTTGCTACTAGCCTAACTCAAAACCTTCAAAGTTCCAGTTTGATTCGCGGTGAGCAGTAGGACTATGATTAGCCAATGCAACCTAAGTAGCGCTTGCCATAAAGTAATAGTGCCCACAATGTTCAACCCTCATTGGATGGACCCAATGATTAGATTTTTGAAAGAGCCAATGTTAAAGTATCACATGTAACTAGTTGTTAGACAAAATTGAAGATCTTGATCACGAATGAGCAAAATCCATAGCAAAACATGCATCGCAATTGCAACTTCTTTGTCTCAATCGTGACTTTTGTCTGACACATATTAAATGTAGGATTTTGCCACCAACTTTGGAGACATGGTGATAGTTTTGTTTTTAATGGCTCTTTGTGGGAGAAACCTATAAATACTCCACCAAATGGCCTTAAATCTAAAAGAATAGCATTTACTGTAACATCCCTATCCACATTCATTGGCATTATCACATGAACATATTCATTGCATAAATGATATGAAATCTCACATGAACATATGCATTGGATAAATAATCATTTAGACATGTGAATTGTAGAAGCACGACAATGACACTTGCACCGTTGCATTTGGGACACTTGAACATATATGTAGTGTTTGTATAGTTGCATGACAAATTATTTTATATTGTGTGCTTGTTATAGCATCATAAATAATGGTGTTATAGAGTTTATTTTAAAGTATAAGGAGCATCTAGGAATTAAGAGATGGATGGAGGTGCTTAAGGAGTGAATAAGAGGGACTAAAAGAGGAAAGTGAACTTCCAACCAATATGAATGCAACATCATGATTTTGTCTTATTGCAATAGGCTTACAAGTCAAAATTTTGACCCTTTAGGATCATAATTAAGGGGTTAAACATGAGTTCTATCAGAAGAGAGAGAGAGAGAGAGAGAGAGAGAGAGAGAGAAGGAAGAAAGAAAGGAAGGAAGAAGAAGAAGAAGAAGGAGAGGAAGAAGTGTGGGCTGCCTAGGAAAGAGTCCTAAGATTTTCTAATTATGGGATAATAGGTAAGTTAATTTATCTTCTTCTTAACTGAAATTAACCTCTCATGACATGTTAATCATGCATGGTTAGTGAGAATTATAGAGTAACTGAGGTAGAGCTCTTGGATGGAAGTTGAAATCCAAGAGAACAAGAGCTGTTTGTGTTGGATTTTGCTGTTAGATCGGGATTTTGTACCCATGATTTCATAAACCTAGAAGAGTAATTAAGGAAAGTGCAAAATATGAAAGTTGTAACTTTATATCCCATATAAATTCATATGATTTTTGCTTTATTTGGTGCGTGTGAGGATTTATGGCTCCTTCATTAGGGCTGGTTCACAACCAACTAAAATGACCTTAGTCTTTTTGTTTTCTTATATTTTGATGGCCTTATGTTCTGATTTTGACAAAGTGTAAAACATGAAATTTATAGGTTATATCCCCCTATAAATACCTGTAAATCATTGTTTAATTGATTTATTGTGTGGAAAGAGATATGACTCATTGATTGGGAGTGACCTTGTACCCAGATGAAACCCCACCTTTTTTTTAATTTTGTTTTCTAAGAATTTGATGGCCATAGATTTAGAATTTGATGATGGTCTAAACTTGAAAGTTGTATATTTATGTCTGATATAAATACCTATGAAATATTTGTTTTCCAAATCCAGCAGTTGAGATATTATTCCTTCATCATGACTATTTGTCAACATGTTATAAACCTGCTCACACTGAGATTGGTCCTTTGTTTGGTAACCTTATAGACTAAATTAGACAATGAGTAAAACATGAAAAATGTTAATTTACATGTTTGTAACTAATGGTAGATTATTGTTGCAATTGGATTTGTACAATTTGAGATACACTCAGGAATGTAAGACCTACTCAGACTGAGATGACATTGCAATGAGGAAAATTTAAAAATTCACCACATTTTTTATGTGTCTAGTATTGGCCTAGGATTTGAATATGTAGTCTCATTACGTGTCTAGTTTTTTTAAAAAAAAAGAATCAACTCATTTAGACAAGTATATCTAGAGTTATTTCTATGAGAGTGTAGCAAGCTTAGGCTGCCATATAAGGAAAATATACATAAACACTAGGTCCACTTGCATGGATCATGCCATAGCTGCATACCAAGCATTCATAATCATTTTGGCATACTTATAACCATGTATGTATCAAATACTAGGATCTCAACGCTTTGAGGAAGCCCTAGAGAGAGAACGAAACCTATCGTAAAGTTGGTTACATCGAAAGGTGAGTAAAAATGATAATTAGATTCAATGTGTGTGTGTGTGTGTGTGTGTGTGTGTGTGATAATTTTATGGTATGATTATGTTCTATTACATATATATGTGATTGAATTGTTACATTTTACATGTGAATATAAGTCGAGTTAGAATCATATGCTCTTAATGATTACTTACCATTTGTAAATGGACACTTCATATGGAACTAAAAGGACATTGTGACCAGCTTGTCAAACACTTGCAAATCACGTGGAAGATGGACCAATAGGTCCTATTGGCACATGTTATTAATCACGTGGAAGATGGACCAATAGGTCCCATTGGCACATGTTATTAATCACGTGGAAGATGGACCAATAGTCCCATTGGCACATGTTATTGATCAAATGAATCACTTGTTATACGCTGGCCAGCAAAATCAAATGTAACTTGAATCACATGAATTTTTAGGAGCAGTGTTTGCCTTGCATGGTCATGACAAAAATTAATCTATTGCACTTGCACTTGCATAATCAAATGTTATACTTGTAATGTATCCTAATGACATTTGATTGTTGGCAGTGATATAAGAATCTGATTATTATTTTTATTCATTGAGTCACAACTCACCAAATCACAATTATATTTTTCAGATACCGAAGAATACTGTGGTGTTTAGAGTGTTGCATTGAGACACATGGACCACAGGTCGTTGGCTGAATTCCAACTCTTTCTCTCTCTCTCTCTCTCTCTCTCTCTCTCCTTGTGTCATGTACATATATTTAGATAGGAACTAGTTATGTTCACTAGTCTTGAAATTAGTTAACATATATGCACATTAAATACATGTTTGATTGTGTATGTATAATGACCAAAACCTTTATGCATATGTATTTTGGACATGAATGCTATGAGTTTTGTAAATGAAAATGGTCGTTACACAGGAACCAGGGTTGTGCAACCAAAAATGGTTATATAAAAGCTATAAAGCCCTCAAATCTTAGGTTTTTGAAAATAAAAAAATGAAAAAAGGGAAGAAGAAGATGCATAATGGGGAGTTTTGGATGCCTGTGTATGTTTCAATGGCCTTAGAGGCTCACAAAGTGTTTCATATCCTCTAAAATGCTTAAGTAATATTCAACAGCTAAAGAGAAAGACTTAGTTTTACCTTGGAATGAGTTGGGTGAGTTCGGGTTTTAGGATTTTCTGTGTTAAGTGTGAGTTGAGAAGCAATTTTGGCAGAGTAACCTTATAATTTCCAAGCCTCCTCTCCCTCTTTAAATGAGGGGATATTTATAAGTGTTAAGGTGAGTGCATAGGGCTAGAAATGGTCCTATTTACACCATGGACGTGTACAATCATAAAGAGAGAAATGAATCTCCTGGAATTAGGGTTTGCATATGAGTTGTACAACCAAGAATAGGTTGTTCATCCCTTTCCTAAGGCTATGCAACCCTATGAATTATAGGGGCACCATTTCTAGAAGTTTATCAGCTTTAAGGTTTTAGGATGGATTATACAACCTTATATGTGGCTATACAACCCTAGTTTATAGGCTATATAGCCTATCAAAGCTAGCAAGCTGCAATGGGTTTGGTCTTGCGCTTGGTTTTAGGTTTGGTCTTGGGTTTGGTTTTAGGCTTTTCTAAGGTATTCTAGGGCTTTTAATCTCTTCCTCTGGCAATTTCTTTTATGTTATAGGGAATTGGTTTAGTGATTTTCATTATCGAGCTTGCTTTCTAAGATAAAAAATTTAATGCTAACACTCTATCACTTGTTTACTCTTAAAAGATGCCACTCCCTTCATGTTTCACACAAAACAGGCTTTTTCCCTCTAATATGCTCACTATAGTTGCCTTTTACCATTGTAAGTTCTTTTCTTTTAGTTCTTTTGGAAATAAAGTTATTACTATCAAGTTCAAGCTTAATCACAAAGTAAACAAGCAATTCCAACTTAATCTTGACCTTAGAACATAAAGAAAGAAACGAAAACAAACGAAAGTAATCGAAAACAAATGAAAACAAATGGAACACACGAAAATAAATGGAATCAAATAGAAATAAATGGAAATAAACAAAAAGAATAAAATCAAGTATAGCAAGAATTAAAGTAACTAAATCACAATTTCAAACTTCTCTCTCTTTTTTTTTTTTCTTTTTATCTTTGTTATTAATGTCTCATCTCTCTCTTTTTTTTTTTTTTTTGCTTTGGACACCTCTTTTTTTCTTTTTTTTATAATTAAAGATAATCACGAAGAAAAAAAGCTAGTTGAAATCGAATTGATATAAATAAAGTGCAATTTTCCAACTCTTTTTTTATTTTAGAAATAGATAATTAGTAAGAAAGATGAAAAGAAACAATTTTAAGAAGAAGAACACAAAAGAAAATGATTTTAAAGAAGAGGAGAAAAAGAAACTAAATTGAAAAAAACAAGCACAAAGAAAATGATTAAAATAAGAAGAATAAGAAGAACACAATGAACAAGATAAATAAAGGATACATACTTGATTTTGAAGCCTAAGCTCTAATACCAAATGATACGAATATCGGTAACTTGTCCCATACCCATATGCAATATTGTTACCTTTATCTAAGAAACATTCAAAAATCAAGCAAAGAACTTTAATTTCCAACTAGATCTCTGGATTACTTGTATCTAACAACCTAAGTTACAAAGAATTAAAGCATGCTTGAGGCCAAACCTAAAAAAAACTAATCAATTTTAAGTTTATAATTAAACAAGTTTGCAAAGCTACTTAAGCTCTCACTTAAATAACCTCCTCACTAAGTTCTTTTACGAACTAAAGAAAAGAATAATTTCTCATAAGAAATCTAATTATATGATCAAAAATTGAGTGCCAAAAACATAGTTTGAATGGCCTATTTATAGGCATTATAATGTTTTACTAATTAGGAATAAAATATGTAAGTCATATTCTAGAAATAAGAAACAAACTAAATAGAAATATAGTTATCTTCCTAAAACATTAGTTAATAATTCAATTCAAGAAACAAAAAGAATCATTTTCCAAAGAGGAAGTAGAATCCGAAAGAAAGGGGAAAAAAAAAAGAATATTCTTAAGATTTTGCATATCTTAGAAGATATTTAACTTGATTTTGTTGAGCTTTTTTTACCTTATATGTCGTCTCCCCTCTTTAAGAATATGGTTCTTCCATGAAAGAAGCTTGGAATATTCTTAAAAGTTTCTTTGAATATTCTAGAACTTCTTAAAACTTTTTAGAATCTTTTAGAATTTTTTAAAATATTTTTGTGCAATTTTCTCCATTTATATAGTTAGACTTATGGAGTTTATCTTGAGAATCCACATATAAAATGGAAGTACAAAATGACTATTTTGACCTTGAGAAGATCCACTAATTGCTCCAACACTTATTTTAAGGCTTACTTTCGTGACTTCCTCTTGCACAAACATTCCTAAAACATTTTTGAACTTTTTGAGACAAGCTCTTGTCATTAGTCCTTTGAGTTGAAGTGTATCTTTTCGTTTAATGCTTCCCTAGTTTGTATCATCTTTATATCATCATCAAGCCATAATGGAAAAAAAAAATAAATAGAAAGCTAACATAAAAGTGAAGAGATATTTCTTAGGTTAATCACACTCAGACTGGATGTGAATTCTAAACCACACAATTCTATAGACTATAATTTACTCTAAGTTAAGTAGTGAAATTGAAGAGATTACTATAATAAATATAAGAACTTTTTATACCTGAGTTTCTTATAGGTTTCTTTTTTCTTGATCTTGTGTTATTGTGTTTGAGGAGAAACATTTATAACTATTGGATTTAAGCCACAAAATTCTTGAACTTTATTACCAGGACCTTGCTTTTTATAGCTCTTCATATGTAGCATCCACAATATCTTTCTCTATCTCACTCTCATATTCACTGAGAAAAATAAAATAAATAAATAAATGAAACTAACCTAATTTTGTAAAATGAGTAAAAGCACCCATATAATCCTCTGAAGAAGAAGAAGATTATGATAATTTAAACTCTTCTTCGCTTTCCATAACTAGGGTAATACTTGAAGACTCGATTTCTTTGTAGGGTATCTTCATTTTGAGGCTTTGAAGCTTTGAAATTATGAAATATTTAAAGCTTTTTTATATAAGGATGGAAACATAAACCTAGAAAAATAAAAGAAATTTTGAATTGAAGTTTTTTTTATATAAAGATGGATGTATCACTTGGAAAACTAGAAGATGATGTTTCTATTCTATCTTAAAGACTATCAAATAATTCAAATTAGTCGACTAATAACCCACCATGCTCGATGACAAAAGTCGTTCTCTAGTTCGCAATACTTCCCGAGCTAAAATGTTATCCATATTAGAGATAATTTGTTTCAAGTAATTTAGGAAATATAAAGAGAGGTGGATATGATAAGGGTATGAGAGAAGGAAGAGTTAAGGGGTAGCGGCTGAGAATGGAATGGAAAATGAGATTGTGTTTGGGTTAGGGCATCACACGATTAATTGAAAAGATAAAAGTATCCTTAGTAAAAAAACAACATAGTGTCATTTGACTGAAGTATGGGGATGGATCAGTGCAAAATGATGCAAGAGGCCAAAGTTGGCTCAAAATTATGAAATTACCTTGAGGTAAACTAGAAGCGATGTTGTTTTCTTGGGAGAACCAGGGCTAGGCCTAAATTACTGAGCAGACCAACTTTGCATGAAATTACAAAATTACCACTCCAAGATTACTCTATAACAATCCTAGGTGAGCTTTATTCTCATAGTATAAAAGTATAAACAGTATAAATATAAATAGATTGTCAAAATTAAATCTTACAATATATTTATCAAAAAAATTTCCTTGTAAAATCTATACATTGTATCAAAAACCAAAAAATTTAATGTTAGCTATAGGTTATGAAAAACAAAAATCCAATAAATTTAATGTTAGTTTTGCATTATGAAAAAAAAAACCAACAAATTATCTCTGCTTATATCAATCAATAATCCATTAATAAAATAAAATAACTACAATAATACTCATTCATTCTTAAATATTTGCTATTTTCTAATACTGCACAAGAATTAAGAAACTATTAATTAGGCTAAATTTTAGGGAAAATTATCAAATTACCTTTTCTTTTTTTATAGAAGTACTCAAATTAAATGTATTTGTATGACAATAATTATAGCAAGCGTAAATTTGAAAAAAAAAATTTAAGTCTCAATGGTATTCTAAAATTATAGATATTTTAAAATAAAAAATACTTTGAAAAATGACAGATTTTTGGTAATTGAAATAATATTAATTATAGGTTATAAATACAATGGAAAACATATCTAATTAAATAATATAAATACTGAATTTTTTTAATAATTGCATAAAGATTCAAATAAAAATTCATTTTTCATAATTTAATATGGTAAAAAAACAAGCTTCTAATATGGTTGTAGTTTTTTATTAGATGATGATGATGATGATAATAATAATAATAATAATAATAATAATAATAACAATAAGATATTGATTAGCAAATTTTAACTTTAAGTATTTCATTTAGGAAAATCCGTAAAACATATTTTTAAACTGTGCAACATAAAACTTGAATAAAAAGATTACTTCCAAAGAATTATCTTAAGAAGGAGCTTTTAATGGAATTCCTCAAATATTTTTCATATTATATGTAGTTTGTCTTGTTATATATAAGTAATTGAGATTATAATAAGATTGGTAATTAAATAATTCATTTTAATATATGTAAAAACTAATTTTGTTTTATGACATTTACAAAAATTACACAAAGGAAAATAAATATTCTCTCTTTTTTCTATATGTAAATTAATTTGTTCAATTTAATAAATGTATGAATTATTCATCTTTGAACAATGATAAGCAGGGTTTAAAAACTACATAGGCTAATTAGGTGAATTTTTGTTTGTATGGTGATATCACTATAAAGAAATATCAAAATAGTAATTATTGAACCTTAAGGTTCCAAGTCTTGTTTTGATGTTCACAAACATGTCAAAAAACTAACACTTGTCCAAATTATTTGTGTTAGAACTTTCAAGTAAATCAACTCTTTGAACTATGATGATTGGAGAAGAAAGCATGGTTGAAAACTTAAAGTATTGGAGAGTAAAGGTCAAGGAAAATTCAGCTTAACAAACTAATGGATCTTGTCTTCTTCCAATATGCATTTTGAACCTGGAAATGAGCATTGAAGATATCACAACAGACATTGGATAAACACTTCAACTTAAGTATAGCTTTATGGACCTTCTATCAAATATTGTCCATATTCCTAATAGGCTTTGAAAAGTTGCTTTGACATGGCTATGCACATTGAACTTTGCAATGGGAGTTGATCTTACCCTCAACAAGTATTGCATTTTCATAATTGGTGTTGGATAAAATGCCTTAGATTGAGCAAAACTTTTCAAAACTGAAAAGGGCTTGGTCCATCCTAACAGGTGTTGAAAAGCTCTCTAAATTAAGCCAAAGACTTTATACCCCCTAATGAGGCACACTCATTATTTCAACCAGTGTTGAACACATTTAATAGGCATTGAAAGTTCACCAACAAGTATTGGATAATTGCCCTAGTTTAAGTTATAAGCTCCAGACCCCTTAACAAGGGACTCTCATATCTTAATAGGCGTTGAATGCGCTGTCAATGAGAATTGAAAATCTTCCAACTGCCATTGAAGGACTTGTGTAGACCTTGAAAAATAGAGCATCAAGTTCATAGATTTTGGGAATCAATAATAGGCATTGATCCTCCTCCAATAGGCATTGAAGTTTAAAAGTAACGACTATTACTTTTATTCATAGACAATTGAAGAAAAAGTGAAATAAGCCTTTGTAAAAGTCAAATAAGGACCCTTAAGCTAAGTTCTCTCTAACAGCTAGTCCCAATGGGCATTTTGAAAGAGCCAACAACTATTAAAAGTGTATTTTGTTTGATAACCACTGGTTTATTTGAAATCAATGATGGTTCATGCATTAGCAATAGGCATGGAGATTGCTTAATGAGCATTATTAGTCTATAATTGTAAAGTGAAGTGACATCTTCTTTTTCTAATGGCTAGTTCTTTGTTTTTCTAATGGCTAGTTCTTTTTTTATGATATAAAAGGATCCACTCTGAGTAGAAATATATACAGAATTGTTCCATTAAGTGAGTATTCTATTGTGAAAGCTTTTTTCAATAAAAAAGGCAAACAAAAAGTGATTTAGCAATAAAAAGAAGTTGATTATTCAAATAAAAAATAGAGTTTGAAGGATAAGCTTTTCAAAAACTCTTTTCACATTCTCAACCATATTAAGCATACTTTGTAAGAAGTACTTTATTGCTTAAGTGAAAAAGTGATTCCTCCTTCTTTAATTATTGTATTTAGTTTGAGGAAACCTTAAAAACTATATTTGTGAAAGATTTAAAGTAATACCTGAAAACTACTTTGGTTTAAGGTTTAATAGTATTTGTGAAACTATTTGCAAGAGGTTGATAGAGCCTGAGAATCTATCACTTGTAAAGGCTTGGTAGTGCCTGGAAACTTACCTTTATAAAGGTTATTAATAGCACCTTAAGTTGTCAAGATAGTGAAGGCTCTAGTGGAATGTGCCAAACCTTTTAAATCTTCTGTGTTGCTTCTTCATCTTTTTAACACTTAGTTTTAATTGTTAATTCTTGCATTACCCTATTCAACCCCTCTTCTAGGCCATCTAGGGATAATAATTGGTATCAGAGCATGTCTCTTCATCAAAGTTTAAGTGCACAGAGCAAAGATCATGACAAGTTATGAAGAATCACAATCCATCCACAAGCCTTCATTCTTCAAGGGAGATTAGTATGGTTATTGAAAGAACTATATAGAGATATTCCTTGAAAGTGAAACCATTGATTTATGAGACATTATTGAGGAAGGAAGAGAAGTTCTAACAAAGCTAGTTGTAGATGTTCTTGTACCTAAGCTAAAAAGTGAGTAGACTGCTGAAGAAAAGAAGGCAAACCTAAAGAATAAAAGAGCAATACATGTTCTCTTCTGTGCAATCCATAAATCTCAGTATACTAAGTTGTCAAGATAATGAAGGCTTTAGTGGAAATACTAGAAGAGAAGATGTAGGTTGGATGTGTCAAACTTCTATAAATCTTATGTCTTAATTCTTCATCTTAGGGACAGCAGTAATAGATTTTAGTGATGAAATTATTTTCATCGCTATTTAGTGATTGAATATCAACAAAATAATTTCCAACTCTAAATAGTGACCAAAATAAAATTTGTCGCAACATTAACTAACTTTGAACCCGTCGCTAGAATTTGGCGCAAGCATGATGCCATAAAAATTTAGCGATAAATTTTATTTTTGTCACTAACTAGAGATAAATTTTTTGCCATTAATTTTTTGGCTTCAAAATGAAAATTAAATAATTATTTAGAGAAAAATTTAACGAAGGATTAGTGATAGAATTTTACATCACCAATTTTTTGCTCAAAAATAAAATTTAAAAAATTTTTGCAAACATTTTGTGATAGATTTTGCTTCTGTCACTAAATTCTGATTTCATTTTTCTATCACTAATTTTTTGGCTTTAAAATAAAATTTTATAATTTTTTTGGAAGGAAAGTTTAGCGACAAATTTTTTATCTGTTGATATTTAGCAATAAATTTTATTTCTACTGCTATTTAGCAACTATCACTAATTTTTTGGCCCCAATATGAAAATTTAAAAAAAAAATGGAGAAAAATTTAGCAATGGATTTTGAGTCCGTCACTAATTCATCACTAATCACTGACGGATTAATGATAGATTTTTTGTTATTAATCTATAACTAATTTGTCAACTAATTTAATTTTTATCTCAAAATTATTACTCATGAGCATTTTAGCAACAAAAAATTTCCTTTACTAAATAGTTTTATTACTGGAAATTGTTATTTTAATGATGAAATAATCTGTCATTAAATTATTAAAATTTTTAGGGTTAAATATGTTGACTCCTTGATTTTGCCCTATTATACTATTTAGTCCTCTATTTTTAAAAATTATATTAAAATATCTTTTACTTTTATTTCTGTTAAAGTACTTAACCCTTTTGTCCATTTTTAAGACAATTTTTGTCAATCAAACTAATAAAGTCAACAAATTAAATTTTATTTTTTAAAATTCCAAAAATACCCTTCTTCTCTTTCCCTCAAACCAAACCATCCCTAAAAATCAAAGCCATCCCTTAAATAAAATCAGTAAAAAGAAAACCTACAATTTCAAACCCAAATTGTTCCTCTACACCGGCCTCGCCAATTGTTGCACCTGGGTACTGTCCATCGTAATAGGAACTGATGTCACGTCGAAGGAGAGATTGTTGTTGGAGAAGATGAGAGTGGCAGAGTCTTAGGCAATTGTTTTGGTATCGGTTGTTTCAGAAGGGATGTTGATGCTTCCAGTCTATTGGTCATAATGCACCAAGAAAGAGGGTTGAATTGGTGACAAATTTGAACTTTGTAGGAAGTACACACAATTAAAAGATAAGAATAAACACAAGAGTTTTAAAGTGGTTCAAATATCAACCAACCCTACATCCACTCCTCAATATACCAATTAGGTATTTCACTAAATCACTAGTATCTTATAAACTCACACTCAACTTAGTGTTTAGGCTCACACCAAACCTTATAAGTGTTTTTCGAAGGCTCACACTTAACCTAGTGTTTTAGGCTCACACTAAATGTTACAAGTGTTTTCCTAAGGCTCACACTCAACCAAGTCTTTCTCTTATGCATAACCTTAGTTTGAGTAGGAGGCCTTATCATACTTTGGTTATGAAAGTGCATGCAAGTGCATGAGTGATGAGGAGTAGAAGAGAATTTTTTCTGTTTGTGTGTTTAAGCATATTTTTTGTTTTAAATGCAAGCATAATTTTCTCTTTAAGCCTTGGGGGGGCCTTTCCTTTACCATTAGGCATAGGCGGTTTAGTGCTAGGAGCACCTCTCTTCCCAATGACATAAATACTTGAAGTTTAAGGTGTTGATGCTCTAATGAATGTAGTGAGTGAAGAAGTAGATGAAGAGGCTCCATTAAAGCCTAGACCATGTCTAACTAAAGGAGGTCTTTGAGATATAATAAGTGTATCCAAAGTTTCCTTCCCCTTATGAAATTTACAGATGGAGTTTCTACGTCTATAATTTCACCCTTTAAAGAATCATTTTCCTTTTTTAAGGAGTTAAGAGAAGATGAAGACTTAGAAAGACTTTTTAAAGACTTTTTGAGTTCTTCATTAAAAGTCCTCAACTCACATACAAGATAATTTAAGGATTTCAATTCATTCTCTAGTTTAGAATATTTTTTCTTCTAAGTTTTCATTTATGATTTATATTTATCATATTTCAAATTAAGAACTTTAAGAAGCTCATCATCTACATCATCAAATGCATCATAATCATCATAAGAGTGTGGAGAAGTACTTACCTCTTTGGAGGAGTCCTCTTGAGCCATGAAGCAAAAGTTTGCTACTTCAGCTTCTTCTTTTTCATCACTTGAATCATCATCGTAAGTAGCCTTAAAGCTCTTTTTATTTTCCTTGTGATAGTAGGAAGAAGACTTTCTTTGGATTTTTCTTTCTCTTCTCCTTTTCATTAACTCTTTTGTCCCACTTGATATTTTTGCAAGCTCTTTTTCTTCTTTATCACTTTAATTTGAGTCACTTGAGCGTGAATAATCTTTTTAATCTTTGAAGGCTAGAGCTTTTTTCTCCTTTTTATCTCTTCACCCTCTTAGCTTTATCATCTCTTCATCTTTCTTTAGAGCCATCTCATAAGTCAGAAGCTTACCAACGAGGGCATCAGTTGACACTTTCTTAATCTCTCAATTGGACTCTTGAATGTTGCATACTCTTGCACCAAATTTATCCAATGGAAGAGATTTGAAGATTTTAGTATTTACATCATAGTTGGTAAGAATCCTTCCAAACTTTTTCATGTTTGTAATAATAAAGAGAAGTCTATTTTTCATTATGGTGATGCTTTCATGGCTTTTCATCATGAAGAGCTCACACTCTATCACATTTGATTTCACAAGAGTTGTGCCCTCTTGATAGTTTTATAGTGCTTTTCATATGGCATGTATAGTTTGGCAATGTTGGACTCTTCCAATTTCTTCTCTTAACAAAGAGCTTAGAAGAATAACCATTGCCCTTTTGTTCTTCCCATTTGCCTTCCTCTTTGTTTCACTTCATTCTTCTCTTGCAATTGTCACATTTACTCCTTTAACCATCTCTATTATAGGCTTCCACTCTTCAAGTATATAATCCCATAATTTGATGAGACTACTATCAAAATGGATCTCCTTTTTATGCTTTTAATGAGCATAATCATTGCCATCGAAGTGGGAATTAAGGTGAAAGTGGAGTCATTCTTGCACCATTGACCTTTTCTCACATAATCAAGGATTGAATTGAGACTTAGCTCTGACAATAATTGTTGGCCCTACTGCACCACGAGGGAGGGGTTAAATTGTTGGCAAAGTTGAACTTTAGAGGAAGTACACATAACTAAAAGATTAAAGAAAGGAGTATAAGTAGAATGAACACAAAAGTTCTACAGTGCTTTAGTTATTAACCAACCCTACATCCACTCCCGAATATACCAATTGGGAATTTCACTAAATCACTAGTGTTTTACAAGCTCACACTCAACTCAGTGCTTAGGCTCACACTAAATCTTACGAGTGTTTTCCTAAGGCTGACACTCAACCTAGTGTTTTAGGCTCATACCAAACCTTACAAGTTTTTTCCCAAGGCTCGCACTCAACCTAGAGTTTTAGGCTTACACTAAATCTTACAAGTGTTTTCCCAAGGTTAACACTCAAACCTATGCAAGAGTTTTATAAGACTCACTCTTAAACTTAAATAAGAGCTTTCTATATAAGGGCTCACTCTCAAACCCAAGCCTTAATTGTTTAATGCTCACACCAAAATATGTATAAATAAATAAAGAATTAAAGTTATGAGAATAAACTTTACAAGAGTTTTGGCATAATTAATGGTTATCATTTTGCATTGAAGTTCATTTGGTGGTGTATTTATAGGAAATAACCACCAAAGAGACGTTATAAAGAAACTATGTCTAAATCGCGGTCACTACTTTTGAATCTCACAACACTTTTCAAAATTTGCGGCTGCTAATTTCAAAGGCAGATTTTCATATTTTGAGTTTTTTGCTTCTAATCACTCCCATTCAACCTCTAATGAGATTCTACCCTAATATTTACATGAACAACACTTAAAATTGACATTAGAACCTTTCAATCTATATTGTCAAGATCAAAAGAGAGTCTTCACTTAGGTTTGAACAACCTAGTCTAATAATCTCCACCCTTTTTTATTTTGACAATCTAGATTAAATATGCAAAGGATAAAGAATCAATTATGCATGCTCCTAAGAGAATGATTGTGAAGTGATTCAAATCATAAGTTTGAAATTGCTCCCCTTCAATATATACTCCCCCTTAGTTATTCTAATAAGATCATTGTCTTAGCTTATTACAAATGTAGTTCAATTTTCTCTCCCTTTTTTGTATGTTCCCTCTTTGTATATTTAATCAATTATCTCTCCCCCTTTGTCAAGATTAAAAAGAGAGGAAATATAAGCAAATAAGAGAGAGAATGGGAAAAATATGATAAGGAATGTCCACATACTTGTTAATTATACAAACATAAATTAGAATCATAAACATAAGTAATTTTGCACAATTGATCACAATATGTCACATAAGAAGACAAATAGATGAAACATAAATTGCATGAAAATTTTATATATAAAAAAACATAAATGCAAAATAATTCAAACATTTAAAGATGCTTAAACATTTAAAGATGTTTGAACATACAAATTAGGGCTAGAAATTTAAGAATTTTCATATATGGTCCTACTATAAAGTATATGATTTTTTATGATTGATTTATACATTGAAATATAGAAAACCTCAAATTCCAAAATGAATTATTTCAACTTATGACGCAATCAATCAAATCAAACATATCAAAAATATAGACATAGTAAGCAATAAAATGCATAAAACTCCCCCTAAACATATGCATAAATATATCAAGTTAAAAACATAAGGGATACATTACAAGTTTAGTATCAATGGCTTGATACTAAATAACCATTTGAAACTCTATCCATTCTTCATTAGCAATCTCCCTTTACCTTTAGATTTTCCATGATGAGAATTAAGTAAAGGAGTACCAATCGTACAATATCAAACACTTTGCTTTGGTACCCAAACATACTTGGGTCCTTGAGGGTTAGTCTTGGTATTATCCTCCAATTTGAGGTGAGCCTTCCTAATGTGGCAAAATACATTGATGTGCCTATATTTCATGCAATAATGACATTAAAGCTTAGACTTATGAGTCTTTCTCCTCGCACAACCATAGTTTTCATATGAGGCCTTCTTATACTTTGGTTATGAGAGTGCATGCAAGTGTATGAGTGATGAGGACTAGAAGAAATTTTTTTATGTTTATGTGTTAACCATGCTTCTTGTTATAAATGAAAGCAAAATTTTCTCTTTGAGCCTTTGCTCTTGAGCGCTGGGGGGCCTTTCCTTTGTTGTTAAGCATTGGCGGTAGAAGCACTTCTCTTCCCAATGACCTCAATACTTGAAATTTGAGGTGTTGATGCTCTAATGAAAGTAGTGAGTAAAGAAATAGATGAAGAGGCTCTATTGAAGCCTAGACCATGTCTGACTAAAGGAGGTCTTTCAAATACAATAAGTGTATCTAAAGCTTCATTTCCCTCATGAAATTTGGAGATAGAGTTTCTAAGTTATGTAACTTTGCCCTTCAAAGAATCATTTTCCTTTCTCAAGGAGTTAAGAGAGGATGAAGACTTAGAAAGACTCTCTAAAGACTTTTTGAGTTCTTCATTAGAAGTTCTTAACTCACTTACAAGATCATTTAAGGATTTAAATTCATCCTCTAGTTTAGAACATTTTTTCATATAAGTTTTCATTTGTAATTTATATTTATCACATCTCAGAATAAGAGCTTCAAGAAGCTCATCATCTACATCATCAAATGCACTATAATCATCATAAAAGTGGAAAACAAGTTACCTCTTTGGAGGAGTCCTCTTGAGCCATGAAGCAAAAGTTCGCTACTTCATCTTCTTTTTCATCACTTGAACCATCTTCCCAAATAGCCTTAAAGCTTTTCTTTTTTTCCTTGTGATGATAGGAAGATGGCTTTCTTTGGATTCTTTTTTCTCTTTTCTTTGTCATCAACTCTATGGTCATTATTGATATTTTGGCAAGCTCTTTTTCCTCTTTATCACTTTCATTTGAGTTACTTGAGCGTGAATAATCTTCTTGAGCTTTAAAGGCTAGAGCTTTCTTCTCCTCTTTACCTCTTTATCCTCTTAGCTTTTTATCTTTTTATCTTTCTTGAGAGCCATCTCATGAGTGAGAAGCTTACCAATGAGGGCATCAGTTAGCACTTTCCCACTATCTAGATTGGACTCTTGAATATTGCATACTCTTGCTCCAAATTTATCCAATGGAAGAGATTTGAGGATTTTAGTATTTACCTCATAGTTGGTAAGAATCCTTCCAAACTTTTTCATGTTTGTGATAATAGAGAGAAGTCTATTTGTCATTGTGGTGATGCTTTTATGCTCTTTCAACATGAAGAGCTCCCACTCTGTCACATACATCTCCAACCTACTTGATTTCACAACAGTTGTGCCCTCATGATAGTTTTCTAGTGCTTTCCATATGGTATGTGTAGTTTGGCAATGCTAGACTCTTCCAATTTCTTCTCTTGACATGGTGCTTAGGAGAATAGCCATTGTCCTCTTGTTCTTCCCATTTGCTTTCCTTTGTGATTCACTTCATTCTTCTCTTGCAATTGTCACCTCTACTCAATCAACCATCTTTGTTGGAGGCTTCCACTCTTTAAGTTGTTGTCCCTAGGCACCAAGAAAGGGGGTTGAATTGGTGAATAAAAATTTCAAAAACAAGGATAAAGGGGAGAAGAAAGAGTAGAAGAGAGACAACCAATTTATAGTGGTTCGGGTATAATTGACCCTACGTCCACTCTCCAATTAATTAATTGGGTATTTCACTATCTCAATGGTGTTTTCAAGCTCACACCCAACTTATACAACTTGTGTTTTGATGGCTAACACAAAACCTTACAACAATGTGTTTTTAGGCTAACACAAAACCTCACTTAAGTGTTTCACTAGGCTCACACTTAAACCTTTCTTGAAGTATTTTTATAGGCTAACATAAAACCTCACAACTTGGTGTTTAATGCTCACACCTAACAATTACAATTTCATAAAGAAAATGAGTAGCAAAGATTGAGAGCTTTAATCACTTGTAATAAATTCCTTAGCAACCTTATTCATGGTTGTTTGGTGGTGTATTT